>CAHIKZ030000459.1:862500-870000 GCA_903632075.3 Acanthosepion pharaonis
TCTGGCACACATATTGAGGAACAAGGACATTAAGATTTTTACAAATACAGGGCATAATGAAGGCAAGAGAAGCCTAAGTGGGGGTTGTGTAAACTCTTTCCTAAATTATTTTGGGTCAATGAAAGAAACATAAATCCTTGTGTTTTCTGTTAATTTTATCAATAACATTATTTACCTTTTGCATATTTTTAATAAATTATGTGAGGAAAATCACTTAAACTTTTATGATAATGATTATTTCCTCTAATTTGTATGTATTTGCCTTAATTTTGAATGAGAAATTTTACAAGTATAATAATGTATATACTATATATTAAAGGAAGACCAAAACAGTTGAAGGAACCAATAGACAACTTGATAAAACCTAAAACTTTTATTCAGATAAAATCTCAAACAAAAACAACAATACTGAAAAAAGAAAAACACCAAAAGGCAAACCTACCTACTTAATAAAGTATGTATACAGTGGCAATAAAGTCACCATAGAGTTACTTATAATAAAAAATCAAAGCATTGAAGCAGGTGTCTTGCCATTCGAACAGTATCGGTAATTAATTTAGTATTGTTTACTATAGCATTTTATTGTTATTAACCAGAATTAACCAAAACCATTTTAATAATAAATTTCTGGACTGTTGATTAATTGCTTTGTCTTAATTGTTATTGTAAGTAATTGTATAGTGAATTTATTATCACCCAGTATATATATGTAAATTGGTACTTCAGCATGGTGTAATGGTTAGCAAGCTTGTCTTGCTAGATTAATTACAACTGAGTAGTGAGTTTGATCCTCACTGGCTGCTCCAAACTTTTGGCCTTATGCCATATCTAAGCTATGCTTAGTAAATTGCTATATGTGTGTGTGTGTGTGTGTGAGAGAGTGGCAGCCAAACCAGGTGAGAGTAGTTGACAACTTCATACCCTTGACAGTTTAAGGTCTCTCACACTTATTCTATGTGAAAACAGAGTGAGTGTATAGGACCTCCTACAAATCCAGAGGCAATAGAGGCAAGTGCTGTGGAGTGTATCAGAGCATTGGTGTGTCACATAGAAGTCATGGTATTCTACTGCAGCCTTCAAGTCTCTGGTTGTAATAATTTTTCATACCACCAGATAAAGACTCCCCCAGGACAAGAGAGAGTGGTTCCCCCAGTGCAACAATTTCCCCACTATAAATTCTTCCTGCACAGGTCTGTTTTGAAAACTTATCTGGATTCACTGATGAATTGCAATTTGCAGTCTTCTCTAGACATGAAGAATAACTGTGATGATTAATTAATATGGAATATACACAGTAAATTTAACTGAAGTACTGTTCTCTACACGTGGACAAGACTTAAATTATTTTTGACTTTATTCAATGTATTTGATCTTGAAATCATTTTCTAGCAATCTTGGATTTTCGTATTCACAAAAAAAAAAAAACAAAGTGTCGAAAGGGCATGTTTTTCTTGACATCACTATTATTTTAACTAACTTCACTCCTCGATAATGTTTATTGTTTTAAAAAGTTTTAAAATGTTTATTGGAATGCTTGGCAAAACATTAACTAATTTCCAATAGATTCAAACTTTATAAAATAGTAAATAATGATTTCCTTATAGTTTGCTCACATATTTTAATCATTTAGTAAATGTTTATTAATTTATGAATTAAAAATGGTTTCAAATTTATTTCTTTATAAATTAGTAAATGATAAATATTGCATTGCATTATTTTTAATTGTATTAGTTTTTAGAATGTTGTAAATATAAAATTATTCTTGTAAATAAACAATCTAATAATTAGTGTTTAATATGTTTGTTATAAATTCTCAAGAACAAAAAATGTATAATTCATTTTCATCATATGTTTAAGTTTTATTACAATTCTAATCATCATTTTTTGAATCAATAAACATTGCTGAGGAGTGAAGGTAGTTAAAATAATAGTGGTGTCAAGGGAAAAACATCCTTCAGACAATCCATTTTTTGCAGGTACAAAGGTTCAAGATAGCCAATTTTCTTTTAACAAAGGTTGATTTTGTGAATAAAATAAAGTATTTTATAGACATTTAGTATAGTCTGGCACAAGACCACTCATAAAGAGAAACCAGTAAGGAATAAAAAGTATTATGCACTTAGTTTGTTCTCTATTGCAATATGGAAGCATACCTACAGATATTAATATTATATTGCACAAAACCACAATACTAAGGCACTAATGAATATTAACATTATTACACTAGAAAATTGGTATACGAGACAAGCTTGCTAACTATAACACAATGATAATCATCCCAACTGTTTACTAATCTAAACAATTCCAACAGAGACTTTTTGGGGGGAAAACTTATTCTGAACACAGCAGCCTCTTTCCCACTTATGAAACATTGTGTACTTATCATCACTAATCAGACCCTAAGTTTCCTCTAGCCATAATGAATGTTTGCACTTTTAAAGAGGCTTCCATATGCTTTGAATATCTATTGGCTTCCAAATGCCCTCCAGACCTGAAGTAAAACTAATATATATGATCTATTGATAGCTATTGAAAAAACTGCTGCTGGGCTCATTCTATTGCTACACAAAGAATCTGACTCCTTCTGGCATACTTCATTTTTACAAGAATCAGATGAAACCAAAAATGGAGTATTCCTGCTATATGAAGCTGTAATGGCAAGATGTCTTGACCCTTCTTATTCTTGATGCAATTTGACTGTCTTCACACTCTTTTGGTCCTCTCTCAGAATTTAAACAAAAGCAATCCATCACAGACAGAATTCCATTCCCTCAGGGTTCAAACCACTTCCACTCAATTCAGTGTTTCTGCTGCAATTTGACAGTCTTCACACATTTTTGGTCTTACCTCAATACTTAAACAAAGGCAAAGAATTCTATTCCCTTAGGGTTCAAACCACTCCCACTCTATTCGGGTCATCAGAGTTCTGACCAGTAGTTGGCCATTTTGGGCCAGCCTATGCATTCACTAACAGCTGTTCACTTTCCAGCCATGATAGAGTTCAAAATTATTTATGTTGTCTTGTTGGGGGAAAACCCTTTCTCTACTTTGCAGCCTCATTCTGAAGATGCAACACCACAAACCTTCCACTAATCTATCACTATTTCCATAGCAAATGTTTAGACAAGCTTTTCTTGCACTAGTTCGAAACTTTACACTGTATGCCAGATGTAATGAGAAACTTGCGCTTTTTTTTTCAAGAGCTGTTATTTTGTTGATCAAGCTCCCACATGGTTGCTTCCCTGAGCACTACAATCTTAATGTCAAATCAATGGTCAGTCATTATCTATCCTCCTTATCCTTCTCTACTTGCCACCTCCTATTTTATTCATTACATGCACATCATTCATTATAACTATTTTAACAGTAACCCTACCTTAAGTGGTTCTCGAGGCTTATATTGAGTGAACTTTAGAGCACATATAACATCTAATCAGGATAAAACAATTGAAAAAATCATGATACTATAAACCTTATTCATTTACTCAGCAAGTCTTTTTAATTTGACTAATTTAGTAACTACAGCTCAATGCTACTTTCAGTAAACAATTCAATGTTATTAGATTGTCAGATTTCCATGCTGAGTAATGCTGTTTCAGGACATTTATTAAAGGAAATAAAAACAAATGATGCAATAGGAAGTACTGGGTTACATCATAGAAGCAGCAAGGAGTAACCTCTGACCTGATTAATTGGAAGAAGTAGGACTAACAGTCAAAATCACACAGGGGAAAAAAAAAAAACTGTTCTCATTCAGTCACTGAAGAAAATGTTGGTCAGTATTTGGACAGGTTGTTGATTTATTCATTTTCTACAGCTTATCAACTACAGGTTATTTAAAGCCAGAAAATATTTTTATATTGTAAGAATTTCTTTTTTGGAGGTAATAAGGATTTACTGATACAAGTGCTACTAATTAACCCATAGCTGGGGGAACAAGAGGTCGATTCACAACTTTCCCCAAGGAATTTGCACATAAGTGAATAGAACAAACCCAATGGGAGATGGAACTCAACACTTTGATTTTACAATTCAAAAATTCCATTATGCCTAAAGAAAGAAAAGTAAAATAAATTTTTAAGAAGAACTGCTAAATCGGATAAAAGTTTTAATCATACTTATTATAAAACCCAGGTTGTGTGTGTGTGTGTGTGTGTCTGTTCGTTTATATATTGGATTGGATTTCCTACATTTTTCAACCAATTTCAACAAAACTTCACAGGACTATGTAAAATTACCTTGCGGTGGTTCTGACAGTGCCAAAAATTGAAAAAACACAATTGTTTTTGCACGAAATCAATTTAAAAACACAATTAAGAGGCATCGCTGTTTCAAGAATGAAAGGGGGACAACTCATATCGAGTTATACTTATTATAAAACCCAGGTTGTTTGTTTGTGTGTGTGTGTTCATTTATATATGAGATCAGATTTCCTACATTTTTCTACCGATTTCAACAAAACTTCAGTTTTTTTTTTGGCAGGTAGTGTTTCTTATTGTCTTGCACACTTTTTTCTTTATTTTTACATTCAGAATGCTTTAAAAATTCCATTTACAAGACAATTGTTTATAATGAAATTGAAAAATTCTATTCAATCAGTAGACTCATAACGATTGAAAACAATGTTTTTGTTTGAGTTTGGGTTTGACCAATTTGTAAAAAAAACAAAAAAAAAACAAAAAGAAAACTAATAAAGACATGCTTGTCCGTCAACCTTAAACAATAATCTTTGTCAATTTTATTTTTCAGTCTTTATGATGTTTGATACTTGATCTATCTCTTACTGTTACATCCCCAGGCAACGCCAGGCTCTACTGCTAGTAATGAATAAAAATATGAATGAAAAAAATTGCAAAAAGATGTGAAAAATTTATGATGGTGACCACCCCCAAATATCCAAAATGTATCATTAAAACACCACCTGCACATCCAAGCATACAGCACCTGCTATTCCCAAGCAGTCACCCAGCTAGTTGTTGACTAGGCTTGACATTGCATAACTTCAGTGATTATGCAGGAACTAGTGTCTCAATGTGATGTGTCGATATACAACTACTTGGATGTGCGACTACTTAGAAATACTAGTTACTTTAAGTCACAGGGAAATAAGTCCTGACCAAAAATAGTCTTTTGGAATGCAGTGGGTGTGGCAAAAGATGGTAACGGATACAACAACAAACTGTTTTTTTATATCATATTTTGTATCTACTTGTTGGAAGAAAATCTCTGTCAACAGTAAGCCATCCTGGGTTTTACAATAAACTACATCCTCGTCCTGGGTAAGATGATAAACTAAGTCCAATGGCTTCTGATCAGGAGGTTTTGAGGAATATGGAACCACCTCTTAATTGCTGGTGTTCCCAGGTCCATTCTAACACAGGGTGGTAGCACCTGTTAGGGCCCCAAACATGGGCAAATAGTTAACCCTCAAACTGAGTCAAAACACTATGAAAGTGTAAAAATAGGTTTTAATACCAGCAATAAATTTTTTGAAGAAAAATTATAAACAGCAATAATTTTTTAAAAAAAAATAAATATTATCAGCAATAAATTTTGAGGAAAAGTATTATCAGCAATACATTTTTGTAAATAATTATTACCAGTAATACATTTTTGAAGAAAAAAAAAATATTACTAGCAATAAAAATCTTGTCGGCATTAAATAACCCATTGGGGTTGATATGTCGTAAAACAAACCAAATCAACAACAAGAAGATACTATATCTAACAAGGAGACACTGTAACTTTCAGTAGGGTTGTAACTGCTAATTGTACTAAGTCACTTGGGATACAACTGCAAGACATCATTATTACTGAATCTAACTGTACAGCATAATGTTTGTATGAGGACAATTTCAGCAGAAGAGCTGAACAAGTCTGACTCAAAATCTCTGTTCCTGGTTTGGAATCAAATTTGTCTGTCTTTCCTACTGGTTCATCAACAAAGCTAGAAAGCTCAATATACAATACTATTTACTCTGAGCTGATTCGGGGGATCCCCAAGTTAGAATATACAGTCTTCCTTGCTATTTACCCATAACCGGGATTACAGGGATGAGTGGATTTATGCCTTTATCAAGAGCCTCTGTACAGACTGAATACCAACAGTCTTGACAGTTTCATTTTCTATGAAATCATAAGGCCACCTGCTGCAACTGGTTAAAAATGATTGAGATACATTAACAATAGAATTAAGGATCAATCATTTGAAGATTGCTTCAGTATTTGTTAAACTGTAAAATTTATTTTTGAATATATCATGTATATACAAAGTTCTAAACTAAGTTCATTGGTTATTTAAATGTGTAGTTGTTAATTTAGCTAGGAAATGTCAATGAACATAGTTGAAAGGAAAAGTAAAGTAAGCAAAATATCAACAACAGGATTTCAAAGATAAATAAAAATGAACTATTTGTACTGAAAGAAACGTCTTTAAAAATTGCGCAAGATCGGAAACCAAAAAACAGCAGACATAGCCTAAAGTGTTCTTAACAGCAAGTGGCATTATTTTGGAAAAAAAAACTTTTTTTTCTGAGAGATGAGAGTGACTAAAGAAAGTGGGAAGAGAAAAAGCCAGAAAATGTTCAAATAGATAAATGGATGATTGTGGGGATTAGGAATTTTATGAATTAATTTTCAATAAAAGTTTGACTTTTTGAAAAAAAAAAAAAAAGGTTTGTCTGGCTGATATATACTTTTATTACATTCCTCTTCCAGTAAAATGTACTTTATATATATGGACTTGTGTGTGTGTGTGAGTCTGATAGATGTGAGTAAAAGTTGACAGAACAGTATTTTTGAGAAAACTAGAAACTAAACACACAGTTGACACTGACTTTTTTTTGCTGGGAATTTGTGCACACACCAGTTATATATGGAACTACACACACATGATTTATATATATATATATATCTGCAACACACACATATATGAATACATACACAGAGAGACACACACACACACACATATGGTACATATTCATTGCATATATACATGCACACACATATACTGTATATTTACAGGCATACATATATATGTATAGATATTTCAAGTTCATAAATACATATATATATACACACACACATATATTATATAAACATATATAACATATATACACACACATATAGATACATATACTTTTGACTAAACATGCATTAATAATATAGATATGTATATATATATATATATATATATATATAAATATATATATAAAATATATAATTTGTATATATATATATAATATATATATTATATTAACATATATATATATATAACATATTGTATATATTTATATATATATTAACATATATATATATATACATATATTATATATATATATATATATATATATATATAATATATATATATATATACATATATGTATATATTATATATATATATATATATATATATATATATATATATATATATATATATAGATATATACATATATTGTATATATTTATATATATATTAACATATATAGATATATACATATA
>CAHIKZ030000459.1:875000-885000 GCA_903632075.3 Acanthosepion pharaonis
TAATGACAATATCTCCACACGTGACAATATACGTTATTTTATAAAAAAAAAATATGAAAATATATATATATATATTCCAGTTGTTAATATATCTGTTTTATTATACTTTGTTCATTTATTTATTTTATTTAATTTCCATTATTCAGCAATTATTTTGCATTTTTATATACATAAGTATACATATATATAATATATAATATAATTATACATTATATATATATATATATATATATATAATTACTTTACATATATATATATATATATATATATAATATAATTATACATATATATATATATATATATATATATACATATATATATATATATATATATATATATACATATATATATATATATATATATATATACATATATATATATATATATATATACATATATATATATATATATATATATATATATATATATATATATATATAATATATACATATATATATATATATATATATATACATATATACATATATATATATATATATACATATATATATATATATATATATATACATATATATATATATATATATATATATCATACATATATATATATATATATATATATATAATATACTTATACATATATTTATTAAAAGACATTTTATTTATGTTTAACGTTGTTATTATTTTTTTTTTTTTATATAGATACAAGTATTTAAGCAAATGCTCTGTTTATGATAAACATATAAATAACATTTACGGCCTGAATGTATTTATATAAAATATTAGTTCATATATATATATATATATATATATATGCGTAACCACTCGTACCATATATATATATATATATATATATTATATATACAATCTTCCATATATATATATATATATATAACTGCTCTATATATATAGAATGTAAACAAATATATATATATATTAAGAAATGGACGAGGTCCGACACATATATATAGGAACATTTTTATTTATATTTAACGTTATTTATTATTTTTTTTTATAGATACATTTTTATTTGTGTTTGTTTATGATTATTTTTTTTTTTTTTATATAGATACAGTATTTAAGCAAATGCTCTGTTTAATAAACAGTATTTAACATTTACCGCCTGAATGTCAAAGAAATTTTCATAGAAAATATTCGTTCATAGACAGGATTCGAACCTGCATCCTATACGGAACCGCCATATACGCTGGCGTGCCTTGACCACTCGGCTACCATAGACCTTATAGTAGACAAGGTCAATTTGCTGTTATAAACTACAATCTTCCATGAATCTCGTACATTCATAACTGCTCTGGCGTATCAGATAAACAAATGACGTCATATGTTAAGAAATGGACGAGGTCCGACAATTTATTTATTAAAGACATTTTTATTTATGTTTAACGTTGTTGTATTTTTTTTTTTTTTTTATAGATACAAGTATTTAACAAATGCTCTGTTTATGATAAACAGTATTAAATAACATTTACCGGCCTGAATGTCCGAGAAATTTTCATAGAAAATATTCGTTCATAGACAGAGATTCGAAACCTGCATCCTATACGGAACGCCATATCGGCTGTGCCTTGACTTCACTCAGCCACCATAGACATTGGTAGACAAGGTCCAATTTACTGTTATAAACTACAATCTTCCATGAATCGTACATTCATAACTGCTCTGGCGTATCGAATGTAAACAAATGGCGTCATATGTTAAGAAAATGGGCCGAGGTCCGACAATTTATTTATTAAAGACATTTTTTATTTATGTTTAACGTTGTTTTTTTTTTTTTTTATAGATACAAGTATTTTAAGCAATGCTCTGTTTACTTGATAAACAGTATTAAATAACATACCCGGCCTGAATGTCGAGAAATTTTCATAGAAAATATTAGTTCATAAACAGGATTGAACCTGCATCCTATCACGGAACCGCCATATACGCTGGCGTGCCTTGACCACTCAGCCACCATGAACCTTATGGTTATAGTAAACACAATCTTCCATCACATTCATAACTGCTCTGGCGTGTCTATTAAACAAATGGCGTCATACAATCGAGGTCCGACAATTTATTTGAATAAAGACATTTTTTATTTATGTTTAACGTTATTACTCTGGCATTAAAGATTAAACAAATTTTTTTTTTTTTTATAGACATTTTATTTATACAAGTTATTATTTTTTTTTATAGATACAAATTTAAGCAAATGCTATTTATGATAAACAGTATTAAATAACATTTACCAGCCTGAATGTCCGAAATTTTCATAGAAATATTCGTTCATAGACAGGATTCGAACCTGCATCCTATCTGGAACATAAAGCTGGCGTGCCTTGACCACTCGGCCACCATGAACCTTATGGTAGACAAGGTCAGATTTACTGTTATAAACTACAATCTTCCATGAATCTCGTACATTCATAACTGCTCTGGCGTGTCGAATGTAAACAAATGGCGTCATATGTTAAAGAAATGGGCCAGGTCCGACAATTTATTTATTAAAGACATTTTATTTATGTTTAACGTTGTTATTTTTTTTTTTTTTTTTTTAGATACAAGTATTTACTTAAATGCTCTGTTTATGATAAACAGTATTAAATAACATTTACCGGCCTGAATGTCCGAGAAATTTTCATAGAAAATATTCGTTCATAGACAGGATTCGAACCTGCATCCTATCGGAACCGCCATATACGCTGGCGTGCCTTGACCCTCAGCCACCATGAACCTTATGGTAGACAAAGGTCAATTTACTGTTATAAACTACAATCTTCCATGATTAAATACTTGTACATAAAAAAAAATAATAACAACGTTAAACATAAATCTGTCTTTAATAAATAAATTCGGATATCCATTAAACATATGGCGTCATTGTTAAGAAATGGCCGAGCAATTATGGTCATGGAAACATTTTATTTATAACAGTAAATTCGCCAGCGTATATGTATTTTCCGTATAGGATGCAGGTTATTATTTTTTTTGAACGAATATTTTCTATGAAAATTTCGGACATTCAGGTAAATGTTATTTAAACAGTATCATAAATAACATTTACTGTTTATAAAAAAAATTAACAACGTTAAACATAAATAAAAATGTCTTTAATAAATAAATGGACCTCGTCCATTTCTTAACATATAAAAAAATAAAAAATAACGTTAAACAGTTTATAAAGTAAATTCGTCTTTTACCATAAGGTTCAAATTGTCGGACCTCGTCCATTAGGTTCAATCCTGTCTATGATACGTCATTCATTTGTTTACATTCGATATAAACAGGCATTTAGCAAAAATGTACGAGATAATAACAACGTTAAACATTAAAAATGTCTTTAATAACAGTCCATTTCTTAACATATGGCGTCATTTGTTTACCATAAGGTTATGAATGGCCGAGTGATCAATTTATAACAGTAAATTCGTGTATCATGGTGGCCGAGTGTTCCACGCCAGCGTATATGGCGGTTCCGTATAGGAAGTTCGAATCACTGTCTATGAACGAATATTTTCTGAAAATTTCTCGGACATTCAGGCCGGTAAATGTTATTTAATACTGTTTATCATAAACAGAGCATCGGCTTAAATACTTGTATCTATAAAAAAAAAATAATAACAATTAAACATAAATAAAATGTCTTTAATAAATAAATTGTCGGACCTCGTCCATTTCTTAACATATGACGTCATTTGTTTACATTCGATACGCCAGAGCAGTTATGAATGTACGAGATTCATGGAAGATTGTAGTTTATAACAGTAAATTCGACCTTGTCTACCATAAGGTTCATGGTGGCCGAGTGGTCAAGGCACGCCAGCGTATATGGCGGTTCCGTATAGGATGCAGGTTCGAATCCTGTCTATGAACGAATATTTTCTATGAAAATTTCTCGGACATTCAGGCCGGTAAATGTTATTTAATACTGTTTATCATAAACAGAGCATTTGCTTAAATACTTGTATCTATAAAAAAATAATAACAACGTTAAACATAAATAAAAATGTCTTTAATAAATAAATTGTCGGACCTCGTCTGTTTTCTTATACATATATATATATATATATATATAATACGCCATATTACATAAATATATATATATATATAAAGTTTATAACATATATTATATATATATATATTCATTGGCCAGTGGTCAAGGCACGCCAGCGTATATTTCCATATATGCAGGTTATCCTGTCTATACGAATATTTTCTATAATCCATCTACATTCATATATATATACACAATACTGTTTTAAATAAACAGGCTTATACTATATATAACAATACATAAATAAAAAGACCTTCGGACCTCATATATATACATCATATGTTTTTCCCCATACGCCATACAGTTATGAATGTACACACACACATACATATATAGCTGTCCTACCATAGGTTCATATACATATATAGCGGTTCCGTATAGGATACTTCCCTGTCTATATATAACACACACATCATACAATGTTATTTGGATTTATCCCACACATAAATATATATATATATAATAAATAAAAACTTTAATAAATTTCGGACCTCACCATTATAACATATACGTCATCTCGATACGCCAGAGCATATACATTCATATTATACATATATACATACCTGCATGTCAGGCACAGCGTATATGGCGGTTATATAGGATATAATATATATATATATATATATAATATCTTAAACATATCTATATATACACAAATAAAATATAAACCCATTATACTTTTTTTTACATATATTTAATATATATAATAACTTATACACATATATATATATATATATATACCATATACATATATATATATATATATATATACACATACAATATACAACCATATATCTTCGGTCACATAGACCACACATATAAATATATATATATATACATATATATATATATATAATATATATATATATATATATATATATATATATATATATATATATATATATATATATATATATATATACCCATATATATATATGTATACATATATATATATATATATATATATATATATATTTATTTAATATAGAAGCCGAGTGAACCCTGATTTATTATTTTATTGTTAACTGTATCTTCCCTTTTAAGTCGGTCTTCCCTAACCCCTTACCCATCTATATGTAGATAACATACGTTAAGCTTGTAGACGTCTAGCCTACACAGAGTGGGGTTAAGGATAAGGAATTGAAATGGTACATCTAACTCACTATATCTTCTCCCACCTCACTTCCTCACTTCGTTAATTTCACAAACGCTTAGTGCGGTCCGTCAAAAAAATGTGTAAGTTTCTTTTCATTTTTCATTTCAACTTTTGAAAGTAAAGTCTGATGATCTAGAGCCCTGTAAAAGGGTGTGGTGAAATAACGTATTACCTTAAAGTGATCTGATTTTATTCTAACAAATATATATATATATATATATATATATATATATTTAAAACTTCTTTTTGCTTTTATAAATTCTTTTATGCATTTTGCATATTGGAAACCAGTGTAGCACAAGTAGTTGGCTTGATATTCTGCCATTCTTCATGAAGTTTGGCCTCAAAATTCATGTTTTGAGGAATATTTATGCACCCTCACTTTTTTTAACACAAGCATGAACACAAATGTTCAATGGGATTCAGGTCAGGGTATTGTGGGGGCCCACTTCATTACCGTCATGTCTCTCTTTTCAAACCAATCCTTCAAAACTCTGATTATGTGGCATGGCACATTCTCTCGTTGCAAGATTACTCCATCTGGTATGGTATTGTTTCAAAATTTTCTCTAATGAAGGTTGGTAACATTGGTCTGACATGCTTATGTAAGTTTTGGAATTCATTCTACCCTCACATTTGAATAACATTCCCGTCCCGGAAGACGACATGCAGCTCCAACCCATTACGCTCCCACCACCAAATTTTACAGTTGGAGCAATACATTGAGCATCATATGCTTCTCCAACTCTTTGACGAATATAAACACCAGTGGTTCCAAAAAGCTGATAAAAATAAAAATTTTAGGGGTAATTTTCTATTCAATAAAAATACATTATTAATAGACATAATAAAATCTATTATGTCCAATAATTTAGTTTCAACTAATAAAGGAACTTACTTTAAAGTTGCTTTCTTCAGACCAGACAACTTTGGCCCAATCCTCAGCCATCCAATTTTCATGCTCTTTTGCAAATGAAAGTCTCTTTTTGTTATTAACCTCAGACAGCAATGGTTTCTTTCTAGCTTTACATTCAAGGCCAGCATCTTCTTCTCACTGTGTGAGTTGATATTGCTTTGTTGCCTCTTGAAATTCAGCAGTTACAATAAAAAGGGTTTTTTCTATCACATCACCTAGAGATATTGTTTTTAGCAGTCTGTCTTCCATTGAGTTATTATTCAACTAAACATGCTTCAATGAAGATATGCTGTTTAAATATATGTGTGTGTTTGAGTATTTATATATGCTTATATTCAAATAGATGAATATTTATATGTACATTTTTCACATATACATATTTATATAGTAAATACTATATATATATATATATATATATATATATATATATATATATATATATATTATTATGCATGTAACAGCAGCATACTGAATGTATAATTTCTTGTTTAGTCATATCATAATCATTCTATTATTATTGATTATAATACATCAACAAAGTCATTGCTGTCCTGGGTATGATGATAAACTACATCCAACAGCAAGGCCTCTGATCAGGAGGTTTTTGAGGAGCATGGAACCATTTCTTAATTGCTCGTGTTCCCAGGTTTACGCTGACCCAGGGTGGTAGCACCTGTTAGGGTCCCAGGTATGGGCAAATAATTAATCCCCAAACTGTGGTCAAAATACTATGAAAGTGTAAAAATAGGTTTTAATACCAGCAATAAATTTTTCAAGAAAAAATTATTACCAGCAACACATTATGTTGTAACGTAGGGAAGGTTACTGAATAGAATAATCACACAAAGGTTGGTAATGAACAATAAAACTTAGGACATGAACAACACATATGAGATTTGCCAGCAGTGCATAGAAGTAGCAGCCAACTGCTAGAAGTGAGTCAAGTGAATTCCACAATGAATCTCCAACTACAGACCAACATACAGTATTTACTACTGTATTTATGTGAATGGTGACATAAACATTATTGTCCATAGGTATGATACAACACATTACCAGCAATAAATTCTAAAAAAAAAAATATTTCCTGCAATCCACTTTTGAAAAAAAAATTACCAGAAAACCTTTTTGAAAAAATTATTACCATCTATAAAAATCTTATCAGCATTAAATAATCCATTGAGTTCGATATGTTGTAAAACAAACCAAACCAAACCAGTCATTGTAAGAAATAGAAAGAGAAACGACCAAAGTCTCACTGAAGGCTATGATGCTTAATAATGGAAAGAGAGATACTATAGAATGTGCAGAAGAATATTTAAAGACATTGATAACAAGTAGAACAATAAAGATAAAAAATAAGGGCAATACTCTATTTAATAACCTTGACAGTCTGACACAAGGCCAGAAGTGTGGGGCAGATTTTCTGCTTTGTGGAGCATGTTGCTTAACTGCTTTCTTGAGAGCCTGTACTTTATAATGCTCCATAAGTTTTCTATGGGGTTGAGGTCAGGAGATTGGGGCAGCCATGTCATAACACTCACCTGCTTCTCATCAAAGTATTCCTTCATCAATTTTGATCTGTGACAGGGAGCATTATCCTGCATAAAAGTGAGCTTGGTGGGGTCAATTTGCACCCTTTCAGCAGAAGGGAGCAGACAAGACTAAAATTCTCTTGTACTGTTCGCTCCTGAGGGTCTTTTCAATAGGTTTTAAGAAACCAGTTCCATGAAAAGAAAAGCATCCCCAGAACATTATACTGAACGGATGCTTGACAGTACTTACTGCTAAATTCAAAGAACTTTCAAAGCTTCTTCTTCGGATTTTAGATCGCTTATCCTTTGAATTTAGCTCAACATTCGTTTCACTGGAGAAGAGAACATTTAGTAAAAAAAAATCAGGTGAGTCACTTTTATCGAACTGCACTGTAAATCATACTTATTATAAAACCCAGGTTGTGTGTGTGTGTGTCTGTACGTTTATATATTGGATTAGATTTCCTACATTTTTCAACCAATTTCAACAAAACTTCACAGGACTACGTAAAATTACCTTGCGGTGGTTCTGACAGTGCCAAAAATTGTAAAAACACAATTGTTTTTGCACAAAATCAATTTGAAAACACAATTAAGAGGCGTCACGAGAATGAAAGGGGGACAACTCATATCGAGTTATACTTATTATAAAACCCAGGTTGTTTGTGTGTGTGTGTGTGTGTTCATTTATATATGGGATCGGATTTCCTACATTTTTCAACTGATTTCAACAAAACTTCACTTTTTTTGGCAGGTCGTGTTTCTTATTGTCTTGCACACTTTTTTCTTTATTTTTAACATTCAGAATGCTTTAAAAATTCCATTTACAAGACAATTGTTTATAATAAAATTCTATTCAATCATTAGACTCATAACGATTGAAAACAATGTTTTTGTTTGAGTTTGGGTTTGACCTATTCATAAAAAACAAAAGCAAAAAAAACTAATTAAAACATGTGTGTCCATCAACCTTAAACAATAATCTGTCAATTTTATTTTTCAGTCTTTATGATGGTCGATACTTGATCTATCTCTTACTGTTACATCCCTGGGCAACGCCAGGTTCTACTGCTAGTCATTGATAATTTTCTGCCTTGTTCTCTCCACAGATTTTTTTTTTTTTTTTTTTGTTATCTGTGAACTGCCATGTCTCCGTAGGAAAAATAGAGGAGTGGTTTCCCATTGCCTTCTCCACATTTATAAATTCATCCAGACGTCTTGAGGGATCAGTTTACCCCAGATGTTGGTGAAGTAGAATTCCTGCCTTTTTCAAGGATGATTTTGTGAAAGTGAGCACAAAAGTCTAAGCAGCAATTTGAACTTAGTTTACCCATTCTAATTTTGGTGCCAATAGCCATCATACTATCCACAGCAAGTGGAGCATGATCAAGTGGTCCAAATATTTTCTTTCTGAACATGAGACCTAAGTCTATGTTTGATTTGTTGGAATGATGATGCTATAGACCTGGTGAGTTGATCCCAGCATGCAACACTATTGGAAAGGCCTTGTGAGTGAAATTGGGTAGACAGAATTGATGCTTATACTAGCATGAAGTCATAAGTCATCATGACCTTGGGTTTGAGCATATCGGCTTTGTTCAAACTGTTGATCATTTCAGATGAGTCACTATTAGAAATTGTAACTAAAGTTGAACAAACACAAATTATCCTGAGTAATCATCTGCAACACGGACAGGCTAGCCACCCTAGAAGACAAGCATACTCAGATACAAGTAGCCAGCTATTACATTATTCACAGCAAATATTTTTCACTATGGCTGATTTCCTTGTCAATTCACCTAATCCAATGCATCTTCATGAATTAAAGAGTGTTTTTTTAGATCAAGATACAGTTAATAAATAGGGGGGATCGAACAATTTAGCATAGGCCATTTGGCATTGCTGATTCGGCATAGCCAATTCACATGGGAATTTTTCGGCAGAAGGGCTATAATGCATCAGATTACTACTTCACCATTATAGCCAAATTTCTTTTATCTCTCTCTCTTAATAGTCAAATTAGTACTTATACTCAAATTTGCTTGGATAGACAAATTTTAAGAAAAATAGTAGTTGGAGGCAATTTTATATTTAAGAAAAGGAGTAGTCAGAAGCATTTTTAAATTTAAGACAAAGAGTAGTTGGAGGAATTTTTTAAAAATATTATATTTCCTTCAGTACAGCTTCATATTTTTCAGTCGTCAAAGTCCTTTTATTCCAAAGGGAAGCAAATATTTTATCAAAACATGGAAGAAACAAAGTAATACTCATAATTATGAAATGAAGAAGTAATTTCTAAAATTAATTAGTTTGACTAAGCTTTTTAATTTTTTTTTGGAATACAATATTTTAATTTAAGTTTTTAATTTACATTATTC
>CAHIKZ030000459.1:887500-912500 GCA_903632075.3 Acanthosepion pharaonis
TATATATATATATATATATATATATATATATATATATATATATATATAGATATCAAACATATGTTCTTTGAGTGTTAAAATCTCTTCCTGATAGCAAATATACATTTCCTTGTTGTTCCTATTATTCTTAGAACTTCCTAGTTGCTCACATGTTCTGTCCATGGTCTTCTTAGCATTTGTTGGTAGAACACATATCTGTTGCTTCCACTCTCTTCATCTATGAGGACATTGTCCAGAATTCACTGGCATATAGAAAATTAGATATATTAGTGTTCAGCATTTTATTTTTTGTTTCTAATAATATTTTCCTGTCTTAATACTTAGTTTCTGGAAGACACTTTATAATCACATACTATAGTTTTAATTGTACATGAAATCAAATAATATAAAATTAGTCAAATAGCAAAGACATTTAATTTAATCAAAAGTTAGAATAAAATACTATAAACATAATTGTAATATTAAAAAGATGATTATATATGTATGCATATATATATATATATATATAAGAACAAATAAGAAATGTTTATAAATCTAAATCTAACATTTTTCACGTTTATTAAAGCTTCAACAGAAAATAAAAGTGAAGCATTAGATTTATAAACATTTCCTATTTATATATATATATATATATATATATATATATATATATATATATATATATATATATATATCCTTTACTTTTAATCTCCTTCAATGTATCAGTATACTGTCTCTCTCTCTCTCTCTCTCTATATATATATATATATATATATATATATCACAAACTGTTCATATTTGTTTATCAGTCTGTAAAAGAAGGATACATATTTAGAATCAGAATGGATCAGCTGAAATTTCTTGGAGACATAATGAGGAAAGGGGGCTTGGAAAATTTGATACACACATTGATGGCAAAATGGACAGTAGGAGGCAATGGGCTACCTACCTGATTAGCTCATTTTTAGTGTGTTTTTTTTAATCCATCTAAGGGTTTTCATATCAGTCTATCTCCTCTTGATTAATTGATTTGATTTTTATGATTTATCAACCTTTTTCAGGTTATTTAAAGCCAGAAATCATTTTAGATTGTAAGAATCTATTTTAGATAATAATGATTTACTAATACAAGTCCTACCAATTAACCCATAGCAGGAGGAAAAGAAGGGGATTCAGACCTTTTCCATGGGTGTATGCATTTAAATGAATATAATGAACCCAACTTGAATTGGAACTCAGTTATCTGATTTCCAATTCCAAGCAGTTATCCATTACAACACCTTGTATTCTCATTGTTATTGGAACTTACCTATAACGATAATGGACTCTTCCTGACACTATAAATACTGCACCTCTCAAGAGGTATAATGAATGAATGGTGTAACAAGTCGAGACAATATTAGTTCACTCTAAACCAGACGGACAGTCATTACTAACAACTTCAACTTCTTGTACTATATTTCTGTTGTAATATATCTTTGTTATTCTACTCTTGTGTTCATGGTCTTCTTCCTTGGTTCTAACCTTGGACCATAACTGTGGTGCGAGGATATTGGACCATAACACTCATGCATTCACCCATTTAGGTACTGACTAGATTCAATATTGCTTAACTTGAATAATTGTATAAGAATTAATGTTTGAATGTGATATGGTTGTAAGTTCTATCTTCTGTTGAGCAAAGCAGAATGTTTGGTAACTTTATTGTTAGCACTATGAGCTGCAAATACAACCCATGAATGGTACCATAGTTGGAGAATCCATTAATGAACCGGTTCTTTGATTTCTATGAGTCAAGGGAAAATTAAGCTCAATCAGTGCCATGATAGTTTTTCATGTCGGCATACATGCCAATCAACAATAAAGTAAAAGACTCTTTCACCTTTGATTTCCAAATACCTAAGTCTGAACTGTCAGGAACAAATGTCAAAGAATTTGGTAATATTCCTGAATTTTCTTTTTGTTTTTCTCTTTCCCACCTCTGAAACCTGTTGATAAGGTTCTTGTTTCTTCTGTGATATTAGATGAAAATTTACGACATAATAATCAAAACAAAAAATAAAGGAAATAGATTCACTATTTACATTATTTGGACTATTGTCCTCATCTTTGTCACCATATTACGTTTCGGCCATTGTACACTCCAGCCTTCTTCAGGTGGTTGGAATGTCGAACTGAAGCCTTTATTTCGCTCACTGGGGTAGACTGTTCTAGTTCCACGTGCCATGTTTAATGGATATTAGTTATCAGTTATCTCCTGTTAATTTCCCTCTGAAAGTTCTCCACTGCCTTAACCAGGTATTGAACTCACACTCTTTAGGTACTGTCACTGGATTGAACTAACACCTTTATGCACTGTGCCATGTGTCCTTCAACATGTGCTATATTCATCCATATTTGTAAATTTTAATAATATAAAACTCTCTGCTATGGTAGCGAGACTTTATGAATTTAAATGTAGTACTAGATTAGCAATAAAGTCTCATCCGTCAATTTACAGTTGAATTGGTGAGATGTAACTTTACATCTCGTCAGTTCAACTGTAAGTTCTATGCTAACAGTTTCTTTTCTCACACTTCTTGCTTGTGCAACTCTATTCTGAACCCCATGCTTTCCAGACAACTGTAATGTTCGACTTCAAATGCAATGTCAATTGTTAACTACTCTCTTCCTGATTACTCTTGTTCTCATTCCTTGATAATATTTCTGTTTTTTCTTATTCTTTCACACTTAGTAACCTTTTGCGTCTTAGTGGCTTCATTGCCTTGATAAAAAAAAATAAAAACTCTTTTTTGCAACGTTCACTGAAAACAAATTTAAAATCACGCACACACACATATATAATTTAAAAATCAAGAGATCAGTTGAATCTGCTACCTTAGTTTCAACCTTACACTAACCATAGGCAATTTTTATCTAATGACCTCTTGAACTTTAATTTTTTTTAAATCTAATGAATGCTATATTATTTTTAAAAAATAAATTAACAAACGTAGAACATTGGGTGTAATAAAAAGAGAGGAGGAGGATGTGAAAGAAAGAAGAGGGAAGAGAAGAAAAGCAAGGATACTACAAAAATATTGGTGGGTAGGGTTAATTGAAATGTACATTTTTTTTTATTATCCAGTCTCATATGTACTTACGAAGAATTTTTTGGCAAGAACTCCAAAGGTTCTATGGTTCTGGAAATATATATATATATATATATATATATATATATATATATATATATATAAAATGATAAAAATATAATTTTTAGGAATGCTATACTCTCCCTAGTTATGGGTAAGTAGCAGAACAGACCAGGTTCTATAGCCTTGGATGGCAACTGGTCTACTGCAGAAAGAAATGGCAACCTACTGCAAGAAAAAAATCTACCTCAGCAGTCATGTATTGACAGATACATGATCACCTAAGCATGTACCACACATGGCACATAACTGAATGACTGATATATAGGTATTATGAATAAAAGTACTCAATATCAGTAGAGCATATATAAATATAAGTGGACCCTGTTTCATGCTTGAACACAATCTTCGGGCCTTGTGTTGTGGCTCAACTATTTATATATGCTGGTCAATGAGAAATTGTTGGTAGCAAGGTTAGGTTAGTTCACATTTATTGTATTATCTTAATGGTTATTTGGTAGGTGACAATGGTTATGTTTCAAATTATTCTAGATGTTATAGACTAGAAATAATTATGGATCAGAATGCGATTATTTGTAGATATTGTATAGTGTTGTTAACTTTTAAATATATATAAGTGTGTGTGTGTTTGTTGGAAAAGCACAAAAGAAAAAGTTTTATTCGGCATCTTATATAGAAAATATGCTTTCATTATCTTGATTTTGAGTTTTTGGTTTGTTTAGCAAGAATAATTTATTTTTCACAACAATTTTTAAGCCGATTTCAGTTGTTATTGCTTAAATTTAATTCTTTTTTAGATTTTTATTTTCAGAAACACTGATATAAAAAATGTACCTCACATAGTTTTGATATGACGTATGGTATATATATATATATATATATAAGATTATCACCAGGAGGAACGACAGGTTTTAAATAAAAAGGAGACTAGATAATGACTAGTTTGGCAATTTGGAAGCAAAATTTTATTTTATTTTTCGTTACTTTTTAAAAGATAATTTGAAAACAGATTTTTTTTTATTATTATTATTCAAGTCGCTTGTAATTTTAGTTGACTGCGTTTAACTTTTTGCTTTTGTTGCTCAGTGATGGTAAAACTGAAACAAACTATTTTCAGTTGGAATAATTTTGCAGGTGTTCATGAGAAAAGAGGGAAATACCTTAGAGTAAATTTGATTACAGTAGCACAGGAAAAAAAAAAAAAGCTGTTTACCTGTATGTATCTTATGCAATTGGATGAATAATATAC
The DNA here is from genome assembly GCA_903632075.3 of Acanthosepion pharaonis. NCBI lineage: Eukaryota > Metazoa > Mollusca > Cephalopoda > Sepiida > Sepiidae > Acanthosepion > Acanthosepion pharaonis. Next base: position 891,881 of record CAHIKZ030000459.1, read on the forward strand.
ATCAGTAGTTAGAATTTTGAAATGAGCTTTTATAATTCTTTGATACATGGAGTCCAAGTGAATATACCATAAATTATTTAGGTATTTTTATTGGATCAAGATTCAGGCAATGTGTCTTCAGCTTTCAACATAATGTGTGAAATTCTAAAATAATGTACTATCATTATTTTAGCTATTTTTTTTCTCATTAGTACACACAATTTTTCTTTTATGTGCTGTGTGCCTTCAGGACATAGGCAATCACGGTCCTCCACTTCTTCTTAACACCTTGTAGCACTTAATAAGTTTTGTCTTTTTGCTATTTTTCCCAAACTATTTTCTACCATCCATTTACTCAAGCTCATCAAGTACATGCTGCTTTCCTCTGTCCTTCAACCTGCCTTGTGAGTATCAGACTTTCCAAACCCTCATTCCTCACTGTGGTCCCAGAAATTTCAACTACCACTTCCTATAAAGGCTAAAGTCCACTGACAGTTGACAATTACTGAATGAGGCTGTTGCAATAAAAGGAGAAAGTAAAAAAACAATACTTTAAACAAATATGCAATAGGGATTGGTGGGCCCCAAATTTGGAGAGGATAAAAACTAAAATAAAATGTGGACTTCACTAATATGAGGCATGGTAAATATATATATATATATATATATATATATGATAAAGTGGGAGAAAGTCTTTGTGTGACATGCTTTGTCCTTTGTTGAACTGAGTTTGTTGATTGCACATGCACATGATTGAGAGCTGCTGGGAATTCTAATTATAAATTAATTTCCATTTTTTTATATATTACATATTCACAGTAAATCTGCGGCCAGGCTCTTACAACATTTCACCATTCCTGGTAGATCTTCTTGTTATTATATATATATATATATATATATATATATATATGAAGAAATATAGTTTTAAGGTGTGTTATATTTATGGGATAAAATGCTCAATATCAGAGATAGAGCATATGTAAATATATTTATATATATATATAATCATTTATTTGAAAATTATAACATACAAATGTTATAAGACCACTACAAAAATAGCCATTTTGTTTTAACCCTTTTAGTGTCTTATCAAGTAACGCTGTTGAATGACGTTCAACACCATCACTTGATAAGACACCAGAAGTGTTGAAACAAAATGACCATTTTTGTAGTGATAATAATTATATTTGTGTAGTATTCATAATTAATTCTATTAAGGATTGGTTTCAAATTTTTTAATAAAGAGATCTTCAAGGATTTTTATTTTATCTTTATTATTTTCATGAAAAAGTACAGATGTATTCATGTTGAAAATACAACTATAATTATTCATGAAAATACTAAACATAAACCAAAAATTCTTAAAAGTATTAATATATATATATATATATATATATATATATATATATATATATATATATATAAAATGGTACATCAGTATATATATATATATATATATATATATATATATATATATATATATATATATAAAGATAAACAAATGACCACAATTTTTTCTTTTACCATACAAAAATTAAGCATCTTACTAACTTACCTCCCTTTAACTCTTACCATAATCTTGACTATGCAAAAACAGCATCTTTAATTTTAAATTTTCTAATCCTTATTTTTTCCCGTCCTGGTTATGACGATAAACTACGTCCAACAGCAAGGCCTCTGATCAGGAGGTTTTGAGGAGTGTGGAACCACTTCTTAATTGCTGGTGTTCCAAAACTGTAGTAAAAACACTATGAAAGTATAAAAATAGCTTTTAATACCAGAAATACTTTGTAGAAAATTATTACTAGCAATAAATTTTTGTAGAAAAAAAAACTATTGCCAGCAATATACTTTTGAAGGAAAAATATTACTAGAAATAGATTTTTGACAAAAGCAAAATATTACCAACAAAATAAATTTTGTCGGCATTAAATGACCCATTGATGGTGACATTTTTTGTCCAATTTTACTTTGTGGCTATGTAGCAGTGTTCCTGCCATAAGGCATTTCTTTACATTTAGCAATATAGACTTTGCATCCGACAAGCTGTAATCCAGCTAAACTTAAGTCACACACCAAAATGTAGGTACATGCACATCTATTAATATATATATATATATATATATATCTACACACACCCTTCTGCAAATTAATTGAAACAAAATTAATAATTCCATTATTATTTTTTTTTTGTATTTTTCCAATGAAACATGACCCAATGCACATGTTAGTACTTTGTATGATTATTCTATGTAGTCATTCCCAGCAGATTGATCACACATTCTCGATTGGATTTAAATCAGGAGAGTTTTCAGGCCAGTCTATAGTAATTTGATTTGTTCACTGGTAAGTCTTGCCAGTGTGTTCGTGCAGCATTACAATGTTTGTACGCTTCCTTGGAGAAAGATCCATTGCAGACAATGGCCATAGGACAACTAATCAACAGTAAAGACAATAGTGTCTGGGCATGATAAAAATCTGATGCAATCACGGGTGATGCAATATTTTTCAAGGCCAAACAAATTTCATCATATACCTCAAAAAAGGATTCATATTATTTCACACCACTGCAAATGACCTAATCTGTGGAAAAAATAGAAATTGATTACACCCTGTCACTCTAGTGGGTCTAAAACTGACCATATGGTGAAAGAAAAGAAACTAATCATTTGTTTCAATTAATTTGCACAAGGGTATATATATATATATATATATATATATATATATATATATATATATATATATTTCTGGGATATCAGTGTGTGTATGTATTGTATATATATATATATATATATATATATATATATATTGGTATCTTCTGGATGTCTCAGTTATTTCCCTTTAACTTGATTCTCCAAGTTTTGGTTCACCACTACTCTGGCCTGGTATTGAACTTACAAATTTTTGGATCTAGTCACTGGATCTAACCAAGGATACATGGCCCAGTGGATAAAGAAGAAGCACGACATGTGGAACTAGAACAACCTACCCTGGAGGACAAAATAAAGGCTTCTGTTTGAAATTGCAATCACCTGAAGAAGGGTGGAGCATCCAACAGCCAAAACGTTGTGAATATGGCAATGAAGATGAGGAGAACAGTCCGAATAATGTAAATAATACAATGAAAGTGTTATCACCTCCTCTATCTTCCCTTTCTTTCTTGTTATGTATGCTTTTGTTTTTTTTTCACTAAAACCAAACAGCATATTTGACATTTTCTTCTTCCATTTTTTTGCTCACAGTCACAATGGAATAATCCATTATTTAGCAGACATAATGGCAGGGTGTAATGCTCAAGCAAACTAACCAACTATCAAAGGTAACAAACAGGATTATAATATGATGTTATGGGTGATATATTCTTATGAATTCCAAAGTTGTCGAAGTTGTCCAGTAGAAGGCAGTTTCTAATACTGAAAATCTTGCTTTTTTTTAATAATAATTGGCAACATCCTGATACAAATTTAATCATTATCTAATCCTTACCCTTGCATTGTCACAATATAGTTGATTGTTTCAAAAATTAATGTGCTATACAAATCATCCATGATTACATTAATAAGTTCAAAATATTGCTCTGGTCTTTTGAGATAGACAAGACAGAAAAACAAACAAAATAATATTCAATGAGTTAGAATCATAATTAAAAATATGTCAGTTTTGATTTTTTCTCTTATTAAAACAGCCCTTTGTCTAATCCTAGAGATATATGTTATCATCGTATTCTTGAATTGTTTTTGTTGTAGCTTTTGATTAAATAAGTTCTTACTATTTGTCTAAATGTGTATTCTTTGTGTTTCATTCACAATTTCATGAACTTAATATGAAATCCTGGAAATGTTTGAGACCAGTTTAAGTAAATAAGAATTGTAGCAAATTTGGTAAGAATAACAAAATTGAAATGACACAGATTTGTATAGTGATAATCGCATCCATCAAGAAAATACCATCCACTAATGAAAGACACTTTTCAATGAAAGTAAGTTAAACCTTGATAAAAGAATATAATTGATAAAAAGAATATCATTCAATTTAACCAACATGTGGACACAAAGACAGGGTTCAATTTTGCATTATATTTACATCATGAATCTAAAAGATTTTATAATTTGCCAATTATAATCTGTAAAGAATATTTAGTAACTATTGTTCTGGTCATTAGAGTCAGACAAGACAGAGAAAAGGACAAAATGATATCCAATGAATTATAGTCAGAATTAGTAATATGTTAGTAATATGTTGTATTTAAGTCTTTTTATTATTAAAACAGGCATTTGTTAAATCTTAGAGAAACATATCATCAATGTATTCGTGAATTATTTTTATTGTAACTTTTGATTAAATTAAAAGTTCTTATCTATTAGTTTAGCCAAAAAGCTGATTTGGCTCTTAAGCAGAAAATTTACTTAATAAATCAAACAGAATTTTTGGCCAACCCATTATTTGTCTAAATGTATATTGTTTTTGTGTACAATTTAATGATTTTTATATGAAATTCTGTTTTCTCTGAAAATGCTTGTGACCAGTTTTACAAAATGATAACAGAAGTAAATTCAACAATAATATAATAACAGTATTAAAAAGGACACAGATTTTAACAATAATAATTTCATCCATCAAGAAAATCCCATCCACCAATAAAAAAGAAGTTTACACTTGTCACTGAAATTAAATTAAAAACTTTTATTTAAAAAGAAAACATGATTAAAAATTTTGTCATTTACTAAAATTAAAAATAATTTTTAACAATGTAAAGATTTGTAAACATGGATAATTTGAGTTTGGTTTCTTTGATTAGATTTTTGTTTCAAAAATACTTTAGCTAATCTGAGACAAATATTTTTGTTATTGTAATCTTCAACTGTCTAATTTAAGATTGTAACTTTTGATTAATTTAAGAAATGTTACAAATGTATATTATTTATAGTTACCTTTCCTTTTGTGATTTTACATTTAATCTTCTTGTCATTCCTGGAGCCAATAACACCAGTTCAACCCAACGTTAAAGCCTATATCTAAAACCAATTATAATTGATAAACCTCTCCACACTTAGCTACCATTTTGCCTACAAATTTTTGTTTAAGAGATAAAAACAGAGAAAAGGATTTAATCTAAATATTGGAAACAAGCAGTTTAGAAGAGAAAAAGATATGTGATTGATTTGTTTTGACTTTAAATCAAATCTGTATTTGTAAATTTCCATAAGGAAAATGGTAGAGCTGATCTGGTTAGAACCAACCGAGATTTTGTCAATGCTTTTTCTTATCTACTTTTGACAAGAAGTGAATCTGAAGTCTTCTTATTTTTAAAATAAAATCACTAATAAACTCTTCAAAGGATAAAAATTGGACATATTCTCATAATAATCATGATCTTCTTCTATGTACCATGTCCCTTTAGGATGTTGGCAATTATGGCTCTCCACAATTTCCTGTCCCTTGTAGCTCTTAATAATTTTTGTCTCTTGCTATCTCTCCCAAGCCCTGTTCTACCATCCATTTGCTTAAGCTCACCAAGTAGATTGTGTACTGCTTTCATCTGGCCCTCTTACCGTCAATCTGTCCTGTGAGTATCAAATTTTCCAAGCTGTATTTCCTCATTATGTGCCGCATAAATTTCAACTGTTTCTTCTTGATGTTAAGTGTCCTTTTTGTTGCTATTTTCTCTAGAACTTTATCATTGTTCACATGTTCTGTCCATGGTATTCTCAGAACCACATTTCTGTTGCTTCAAGTCAGCAGAATTATCATGATAGTTTGGTAAGGCATGAAAAAGCAGTTGAAAAACATCCACCAACATAAGATATATTATGATACTTGTCAGCAAAATTAAAAGGATAAATTATAAAAAAAAGAATAATATATAAATCATAGCTTTAAAAATTTATATATATATATATATATATATATATATATATATATATATATATATATATATATATATATTCTTTGTCCTTTTCCCATATCATTTCCATTGAGTTGACCGGTTAAATAGGTCAGTGTCTGATCTTTACCCACTCCTTCCTCAATATTAAGTATTATAATAAAAAGAAATATAAAAATAAATTTTAAAACTCTCCCTTCCCTCTCTAAACTTGACCATGTCTCTCACACTATTCCTCACTACCTTCTATGTCAACTTATATAAGCTTAATACTGTTCGTCAAAAGTGTAAATTATAAATTCATTTTTCGTTTCACCTTTTGAAAGTGAAGTCTGAAGAATCCAGAGAAAAACAAAATTTTCTGGTGAAATAAATTATTATAAATGGAGCCTTAAAATGGTCTGTTTTTCTTTGAATTAAATTATTCACTCTGATTTAACATTGAGCTCTCAAGATTAAGAATAAGAAATAGTTTGTTGTCTGTATTTTAAATATAATAGCATCATCTACATGCAAAAAAAAAAAGCTAAAAATAATGGAAGCCTTATTAATAAAAACAAAAAAAAACAACACTTAATGATATTAACTTTGAACATGGACAAAATATCTTGACCATATTTTGAAAAATGAAAACATTTTATAAAACATACATGCAACAAACTATTTCTTATTTAACAGTTAAAATATTTAATCCTTGAAAATGGCTAAATGTATAGCCAAAAGCGCTCAGATAAAAAGAACATTTGGACAGTTTTTATATAATTTATCATCCAAAAAGAAAAAAAATTATTAGGTCGCATGAGAAATTGTATAAAAACTAAATAAAAGCACCTTGTCTGTCATATTCAATGAAATGTGCATGAAATAAGGATTTCTGCCTAAATACACACATATATATATATATATATATATATATATATCACATGGGGATATATAAATAGAACATCATCAATATATATTGGAAGTATGTTGTTTGCTTAGGTAAAATATTTTGGAAAGGATGAGAATCAAGAAATTTTAAGAAAAAAATGCCATCACACCATTTAGAGATGATCCCATTGGTAACACAATTTTTTGTTTGTTGGTAAATGTAAAATAGATTTGGTTGGTGACAAAGCCGTGAAAGTCATAACAAAAATTTTAACCCTTCTCTGTGGAATACTCAGTCCATCACATAAAAACAGTTCAGGCAACAAATATGACTGTCAAATTTGTGGCCAGTCGAGATATAAAATCCCAGTATGCCAACGTCCCAGCAGAAAAAGGCAGAAATACCCTAAAAAAGCATTTAACACAATCAAGGACAAACCTCTCCCAACCAACAGCTAAAATGATAAAAATCTGCCATCTCATCACCAATCAATACTATTTCACATTTAATAATAGATTTTATAAACAAAAATTTGGTTTACCAATCAAAGACAAACCTCTCCCAACCAACAGCTAAAATGATAAAAATCTGCCATCTCATCACCAATCAATACTATTTCACATTTAATAATAGATTTTATAAACAAAAATTTGGTTTACCAATCAAAGACAAACCTCTCCCAACCAACAGCTAAAATGATAAAAATCTGCCATCTCATCACCAATCAATACTATTTTCTATTACAAATTATACTATTATAAATCAATATTATTTTCTGAGAATTTCTTGAATCTGGTCCTTTCCAAAATATTTTACCTAAATAATCAAATATAATACATAGAAATACATTAAAACAAAGGGAAAAAGATCAAGAAAATCAAAGTTATATGTTTGTGACTTACATTTCTGAAGATGAAACTTGAAGCAACAGAAATATGGTTTTACAGAAGGATGCTGAGGATACCATGGACCGCACATGACAAAGTTTTAGAGAAAATGTAAACAAAAAGGAAATTTATGCTGAACATCAGTAAGAGACAGTTGAAATTTTTAAGGCACATGATTAGGAGAGAAGGTTTGAAAAATCTGGTATTCAGAGGCAAAAAGAAAACAACTTGGTGAGCTTGAGTAAATAAATGGCAGAACAGGGTTAAGGAGAAATAAAGACAAAATTTATTAGGTGTTATAAAGGACAAGAAGTTGTGGAGAGCCATGATCACCTATGTCTTCAGGGGACATGACACATAGGGAAGAAGTATTATATTTTAGTTGTTAAACACAAATTTTTAATCTTTTTATTCTCAACTGAGCTCCAAACATACAGGAAGGAACTGGTTACTTTCTTTTTTCTTGTAGAATTTTTTTATTTACAATTTCATTATAAATATCTTTTTTCTTGCTCTTTCGGCTGTTGTTTTAATTTTTATATATATATATATATATATATATATATATATATATATGTATGTGTGTGTTTAATCTGTCCATTCTTAATGCTAGTATAAAATAATGTACTCTTTATAAATTATTTAAATATTTAAATTAAAAATTATGTTGTCTGTTAAATTAAAAAATATTACCTCGTTTTGTAAACATGAAAATGTTATTTTTGTTTTCTTTGTCTAAATAAAAGGAAAAAATCTTCAACTTTCTCAGCAAAACCTAAAAAAAAAAACTAAAAAAAAAACTAAAAAAAAAAAAACTAAAAAAAATAACTCTCTTACACATTAACTGTAGAAATTGTGCTTTTTCTCAGGGCTAGAATTTTTGATTTTTCCCAGGGCTAGAATTTCCTGCAAATACCTTGTTAAATTTAGACTCTTACACATTTTTATACAAGAATATTTTGATTGCCTGAGGTCTCTGTAGTTCTTCGTTGTTTGTTAGTTTGTAAATTTTGATGTTTTCTTTGTTTGTTTGTTTGTTGTTAACTTCATGGTTTTGTCATCCACAGAAATTTTCCTCAAGTTCATCTGAAATGATACAAACAAAAGAAAGATGAACAAAATCCTGTCTCTCTAATCTACTTTATTAATATATCAAATTCTGACAGCAGTTATTATTTTTTTTTAATTTTGTTAAAAGAAATTTAAATAAAAAAAATAAAACTATTATATCAAGAAAATACATTCATGGTGATTAATGAAATCATATTCAGTATAAAATTATAAGCTGTGAATGATACTAATAATATTATCTATATTATCCTGGCGTCAGTTTAAACTGACACTTTTGTTTTGTTTTTTCTATATGTCAAGAGGATACTTCTCCAATCACTACAAACCTTTCCAAGTTTCCATTATTTATCCTACATATCATCATAATCTGCACTTACTTCCTCCTCTTACGCCCATACAACAACTTCACTAAGTAGCCCTCTACCTTGACTGGCTCTTAGGCGAACATTTAATTAAAAAATATCTAAAGTATAATTATAAACCATAATTTTCTAAAGTTAAAATTTTACTGAAAATTTTTTGGAAAAGTTTTAACTGAAATGACATAAGTAAAAACAGCAAAATGGTTACTATATAAGGAAAATAGTTGACATCAATTTAATGGCATCAGTTTATATAATATTAATGAACGTTTAATGGCATCAGTTTATATAATATTAATGAATGTTTAATGCATCAGTTTATATAAGTTTCATGACAGTTTAATAAAATCAGTTTATATAAGTTTAATAACATCAGTTTATATAATCCAAAAAATGGTTGATATCAGTTTAAACTACTGCCAAGAGGATATAGTCTAATACTGATTGATTGACTGATTTGTTTTTTATGGTTTATCAACCTTTTGCAGGTTATTTAAAGAGAGAAAATATTTTTAAATTGTAAGAATTTTTTGGAGATAATAATGATTTACTGATACAAGTTCTACTAGTTAACCCATAGCTGGGGGAGAAGAGATTGATTCATATCTTTCACAAGAGGGTTTGTATATAAGTGAATATAACTGGAATTGGAACTCAGCTCTCTGATAACCATTCCGCTAACCATACATTCAAACTTACAGCACCTGGTATTCCCAAGTAGTCACTCATCTAGGTGACTGACCAGGTTCGATGTTGCTTAACTTTGGTGATTGTACAAGAGCCAGTATTTCAACTAGATTTGGTAGTAAGACATCCTAATACTGTGCCGTCAATGCTGAAACATTTACATCATCCAAATATTCTTTTATTCAAAGGTTTAAAATAATTCTACGTATTAGGCATCCATGCCTTTCTGGCATAGGTTTTTGCCATATTTTTTTTTCATACATCTAAATTATAATTATAAACTATAATTTTGAAAAGTGAAAATTTTACAGAAATATGTTGGAAATTTTCTAAGTTTTCATCTGAAATTTAAGAAAATATAAACTGTACACTGAATGGACCCAATTTACGGAAAATAGTAGGTGTGACTTTTGTGATGATTATAATTGTGACATTAGACAAGGATACAACCGCAAGTTTACGGTAGGTTAGTGCTAAGTCTCTGAGTGTTGGAATGAACTGGGCAACAGCTTTTGAAGAGAAAGATATACAACATATACTATTTAAATATAATTAACTAGCAGCATGGCCCAGCGTTGCCCGTGCTTGATTAAAAAATCGTACGACTCATACAGCAATCGCTATCACTTGACTTAAAATATTTTTGCCCTTCCTTGCCTTTAAAGGAGTGCCCTTTGCTGGGCTAATGTTGCTACATGCCTTACTTTTTGCCTATGTCACACTGCGAATTTTTTCTAAGCTCTATACTAAACATTAAATCTGTTACGAAAAAAAGAACTAAACAAAATGAACACAAAATGATCAGCTTTAAAAAAGGACTCATAACTGGAAAAACTGAATGAAATAAGAATGGTACCAACAAATACTTTTTCACACCCAACCCAGTTCTGTGGAATCAGAATCAACGTTGAATTTAAGCAAGCGAATGTGCCAATTGGAGTAAAGTGCCATGCAGATTTAAATTTTTCCCACTTGTGACAAATGCAGCTATCGATTTTTTTTGCATGCTAGCTTGCTAGTTAACATTCGTGTCAGTCAGCTGTTGGCTCTCACGCTGGCCAATAGAATCTTCCTGCCTATTCGTGGCAGCCAGCTATAGGCTCTCACTCCCGGCCAGTAGAAAATGGCCGCAAACTACATGAAAACTGACATAGAAACATGAAAAAAGCGATTATTTCCACTATCGATGGGAGTTGGGAAATGGAAAGTCAGTTTTGGCCTTCCTGCTAACTTGGAGCATGTGCATGTAAATTTTGGTGCAAATCCATCGAAAATTGTGGCCGTACATTCGTTACACACACACACACACACACACACATCCTGCCTTTTATAGATAGAGATATCCAAACAGATAAAAGAGTAAGAAGTGGCTGCGGACAATGTGTGTCTGCAAACTTATCTTAGGTGAATGCATCTGGTTATATTGTCAACAGTCCATGTTGAATAAAAAGGCCTTCTCCATCTTCATTTAGCTTGTTTGTGTAATTTTAATTTCTCTTGAGAGTATAGCTTATTAATGTAACATTAATGATGCAAGAAACATTCAATTATTCATTCATTCAAGAACTCAAAATGATTTTATACAACCATATCCTTCTGGCATCAGTTTAAACCGAGGTCTTCTTTCTTTTTTCCCATACATCTAAATTATATTATTTTAAAATGTAAAAAATTTTTTATTGAAATATGTTGAAAAATTTCTAATTTTTCGTCTGAAATTTACAAAATAGGAACTTTAAGCAAAATTGTCCCAAGATATATAAAAAAAAAAGTATCTATTTAATGTGCAGCCAGAATTTTCATTCATCTAATAATTACATATATAGTAATATTAGCCATTTCCTTATAAACAAACATTTGTCATTCATTGACTGAGCAGCCAGTGCTAGTGTTGGTTGAAATTTATAAAATATTTCCCTTAAAACAATTTTTCACAAAAATAGCTTTCTCAAGTTCAGTAGCAGTTATCACTCTTTCCAGTACTGAGGGGGGGGTTCTTTCCTAACTTTTTGTTTAAAATAGTGTGGAATGTCAACATCATGCTAATGTCATTATTTTCTCTTCCAGTTACACATGCTATCCATTTTAATTGTTGCTACTGTTGATAGTCCTCAAGTGGTGTCATTTCTGTTATTTAGTGCAGTTCTTTGTGATTTTATAGTGCCAGTCCACAAGGTTTGAAGAACAATGGCCTTCCTACAGGTTTTATTTGCTCAAAGACATTTTTAACCATTCATCTGAGAATGCGCTTGTATGAAACTGAAAGTTTATATATTTCTGATCAAGTTTGCCACCGTGCAGGACATCGATATAAAAGTCTCAAACAAATCAGTTTTTATCTTAAGGTTTTGGTTTTGCAGCAATTTGCAGTGTTGTTTAAAACTCGCTCTAGCACAGCCTATTTTATGTTCCATTTCCTCATCTCCTGCATTAAATATGTTATAAGTGATCCATGCACTGAGGTATTTGAAGAGTTTGGTTTTTACTAATCCTGAAATTTTAAGATGGGTTCAAGGTAGGTGACATTTCATTACAATTCCAAATCATAGTTTCTGTCTTGCAAAGATTTATTTTGAGTCCTATTTCTTGGAACACTTTCGGCAGAGGATGTTGATTTTCTATTCATGATCATTCTTCACTATTTACATTATTTGGACTATTGTCCTCACCATATTTATTACGGCCTTCTTCAGGTGGTTTCAGCCGAAACATTATAATAAATATGGCAACAAAGATAAGGACAATAGTCCGAATAATGTAAATAGTGTACATAATACCTCACCTCAGAAATATAGGCAGATACTGAAAGGCCGAAACGTTGTAATAAATATGGCGAAAAAGATAAGGACAATAGTCCGAATAATGTAAATAGTGTACATAATACCTCATCTCAGATATATAGACAGATGATGATCATTCTTATTCTAGGAATATCTCCGTTGTCAGCATCAGTACATTGGCCTCAAGAGGGAAAGCAGGATCACAATTTTCTGTTAGTAGATGCATTTATGATGTGGTATGGGATGTTTAAATTATCAAGTGCCCATCTCTTCACATCTGTGCTTGTAAATGTGCAGGGTATAGTCTATGAAAAAATTAAATAGACCGGGGCTCTCATTTCTTCTTTGTCATACAAATGTAGGTGTAAAATGAGATTTAGTTACACAAGGTCCTCCCACTTAACGATATCCTGAGATAGTCACCCATGTAGCACAGGTCTAAATTGGGTAATTCATTTTCTCTGGGTATTTTTGCTAGCATATTTAGTCATTTTTACATTGGCTAATAAAAATGAGCAGAGACTGTGTACAAAGTTTTCTTTTCCATTAGAAGAAATTACAGCTAAAACTTTTGTAATACTTTGAAAAACTTTTAACAAATCTTTTTTTTAATCATTTCACACTGAGCAAGGTAATAAAGCCACTCACGTACAAGGGGTTACTGAGTGTGAAAGAATCTGAGAAAAAAACATTGAGTAGAGTGAACAATAAAAGAACAGGAATTTAGTTGGCAGAAAATAACAATTGACATTGTATTTGAATTTTTAAACATCAAAGTTGATTGGAAAGCAAGACGCCAGAAGAGAGTTCCACAAATGAGAAGTGTGAGAGAGGAAACTGTTAGCAAACAAATTAAGGTAAATTTAGGTAAATTCTCAAGAGTACAGGTGTTATTTGCATTTCTGTCATGAGGAAATATCATTTAAAGATGGAGCACAATTTTCAACAAAATAAAATGAGAAAAGTTTTGTAAAGTTTCACCATGCATTCAAAGAATATTGCCACTGTACTATTGAAATATTAGATTAAAACAAAATACTTGTTTTAAATTATAAACTTTAAAAAAAAGTGTTACTCAGTTCAAACACAATTCTGTTCATCTATGTAAACAGCATTGCAACAGAGACAATATTTTCAAATGTTCCATCAGTAAAGTTATTGTATAAAAATACAACTGAGATCATGAGGAATAAAAACTGCTAGAAGATATTTTTACTCTGGTCAGCCTTGGTGTATACACACTGAGGCATATATGTGTTGACAAACTAGTAAAAAAAGGTCCAATGAATAAAGAGGGTGATACAGAACATTGAGATCTAACTGCTTCGGTTTTTGCCAGAAGGATTATAAAGTATGAAATTTGCTTTGTCCTGCAGCGATGTTGGCTCCATTTCTCTTCACCCCTGCTGGCCAAAATATTTGCAAGTTTTACTCAGTTGAAAATCTTGATAACAGGATTCTGCCATAGTGGCACTACCATACTGCACAATGCTTTATTGGATACTCTGTATAGTCAAAAGTATCTTACGAGGATGAAGATTAATTATCTTTTAATAGATTGAGACAGAGAGCAAGATTTTCCACCCAAAGAAAGCCAATTTCTAATTATCTCACAGAAACCATTTTTGCTAAATAGTAAGCACATGATCAAGAAAAGGGTCATTTTGGAGGAAAAAATTAAAGAAAAAAAGTGAATGACAGAAACTTTGAAAATTGCTGATCAGGAAAATGCAAACAGAAAGGACACTTGACCCCCCCCCCTACCTGTAACGGTATTCACCCGAGGTGGGTTGAGCCGGCTCCAATATTGGAGTTTCATGGGAATTTGGAATTCACAAGCGGTCCCCAACCACATGTATAGCACTTGAGATTTGATTATAGTGGTGAAGGTTTTGTGCAGGACCATCCACACTTTTTGAAGGCTCGAATACAGAGACCTGGTGCACTACGTGCCACAAGGTCCCCAAACGACGCTCCGCTTGTTTTGAATTCAGAGTTTTTCCTTCTCCTAGACCAATTGCCATCAAAGGCTATGGAACCCAGTCTGTCCTGCTATTTACCCATAGCTGGAGGGAGAAGAAGAGGATCCACACCTTTCCCAAGGGTATTAGCATGGAAGTGAATGTAATGGATTCGACTGGAATTTGAACTCAGCTCTCCGATTCCTCAATCCAAGCTGCTATCCATTATTCTACTGTGCCTCCTTGAAATTTCCATGGCACATAATCAGGGAAGAGTTCTTGGAGAACTCATAGGAAATATTGAAGGCAAGAGAGACAAAGGAAATCAGTGAGTAACCTACCTAATAAGTTTGTGAAATCAGGGGTTAGGAGAGACAGCAGAAAGACAAAAAACATTACTAACAGCAACAAAGGACAGGAAGTTGTGGAGAACCATAATTGCCTACGTCTTGAAGGGACATGGCACATAGAAGAAGTTATACATTCTCTACACGTTGCTGATTTGAGCCAGAAGTTTTCAGACTCCCATCTTTGCTACAAATGGTGTTTACTTCTGAATGATATTACACGTCTACCTTCAAGTCTTCACTGTCGAGTGATGACTTGACACCAAGATGAAGCTCATCTCAAGGATTCAGATCACTGGAAGCAAATTTTGTGAAACAACAATGTTGGGTCCATCCCGAAGCTAAATTCAGACCAGGTTTGAGTGTTTTAAATGGTCAGATCTTTGCATCAAGGTGGTCACAAGTAAGAAATTACACACTGAAATGCATTACATTATTTTTATAGGGAGTGGCGTACAAATGATTTTCTAGGGGTACAGAAACACCACCTTGGTATTGAGCCTGCTCCAACCCTCAAACACTGTTAATGTCTTCAGAGGCTGCACAATAGCAAAGCACCAATACTCTATAAAAAAAAATTAAACAAAACTGCGAAAAATACTCAAAAGACACTGAGTTTTAAAAAGTGTGAATAAACAGAAAGTAATGTTTATATTAATGTGATACTGATTTGTTCAAAACCTTTAGAGAGATCCAAGGTGACTTATTCATCCACAAGAATAAGTGGGGCAATGCTGAAAGAATATTCAAAAATGAAATGCATTTCTATAAAATCCATGCCTCCTTTTCTCACAGAAGACCAGCCACCAACAAATAACAATCACTGGAACATGTATCATGATTTGAAAAAACAAGTTCTAAAGGTTTGTTTTACTTTCTGGCATTATGATTACAGCTCAGAAATGAAACAGGCATCAAGCAGATGGAAAAATAGTTCAGCTTACTCGAATGTACTTTCTTGTATAGCAACATTGCAAATAGTAAAACTATATGTAGAAAGTAGTCAAACGTCAAGATCGGTATATTATATTGAACAGGTGGGCAGATATAACAATAATAATAATTCAAAAGGTTGATTCAGTTAACACTTCATCTTCTGCTACAAGACTTTTGATATTAACATCAAACCTGTGTGGGCTTTTGTCCTTGTTTTGTTCTTTAGACAGGTAATCCTTTTGTGAATTCTACATTAAATAAAATTTTACAAAAAGAAACTTACCTCAGTATGACATTTTCATTTTTCATCAAGGTACACCAATTTAAGATAAAATTATAACTGAAATTTAAACTACAATTCAAAGTAGCATTAAAAGTCTCAGATATCTCCAAGAGCTTCTGAAGAAGTTTGAATTGTAATTTGAATTTTATCTTAAATCTTACTTTGTACAGCTTACAATTTACCACCCTGTTGGATTTGTATCATTTTTGTTTTAATGTCTAAGCTGCACACTTTTTTCAGTTCTTTTGCTGCTTTTGAGAAAGGCATGGGGTTGTATTGTTTTGTGACACAGGATAGGTCAGCACTCATGCCTTAAAAGTCTAGAGAGAGGGTAGAAGAATATCAGAAATAAGTTAAAAGAAAGCGCTAACTGTTCAATTCTGGCATAACATATGTCAGCCATTTTGAAATCAAAATATACTGAACTTGAAAAATGAACTCTACAGAAATAAAAACCTCTGTCTGCTTGAATCCGTTTTTTTTTGTTGTTCTTTCTCATCAATAATTTTTTTCTCAGTATCTTCCACTCTCAGTAATCTTTTGCATCTTAGTGGCTTTTTCACCTTGGTTGGGGGAAATGATTAAAAAAAAAAAATAAGGAAATGCAATGTTTATCACAGTGATGATCTCAGTGTATGAAAGTTTAGAGAAGTAAGAACAGGTGAAAAATATATATTGCAGCATAAATACTTGAAAGTGAATAAAAAAAATATTCACCCAACTGTTGTGATATCAACACATGTCACTTCTATTTGGCTGAGAAGCAAGAAATATAAATGACCAGCAGTTGAATGATGTCAGTAGTGCTCAGTTTGATGAGTCAAAGTAAGTGAAAAATAATGGAAGATGTTTTATTTACATTTCAAGCGACCAGAACATTTTTTTTTATAATATCAATCAGATACAGCTATCATTGCAAGAAGCAAGTAGCATCCACAGTCCATGCAAAGAACAATGCATAACAATCTTCTCCATAAGTATGATGAATCACAAATAAAAACACAGTGCATATCAATGTGTAATTTGATATTTAGCTAGTTGTTGCAGATTTGAATCAACCCAGAACAAAGAAAAAACTGAAATTTTCTCAGCATGTATAAGTGTTAAAGTTTTTGTGTTAAAGTTCCTTGTTTGTAGTCGTTTGTTAAGATAAAAAGAAATATGATTTATTCCTGTGCATGAGTGAGAAAAATAAGAGGCGAGGGGAAAAGTGAGGAGGAAAGTATAAGTGTCATATAGCTTGGTGAGGAAGATGGGTGAATAAGTAAAGGGAATTTATTTTAGGGCCGCTGTCGTGAACAGATGTTCCATGTATCTGTTTCTATCTCCTTACTGTTTTCATCTGTCTAGAGACTGTGCTTAAATACCCTTCAAAGGGATCATGAAGCATGTTTTTGTTGTCGGTGGAAACATGGCCCATTGGTTAAAAAATGTTAAATATTTAATTTCCCAAAGATTAACCAGTAGGATGCATGAATCCTTCGACTCAAAAACCATTTTTTTGTCATTTGATGATTGACAGTATTGGTGTTTATTTCCATCTTCACTCAATAAATACTAAATGTTTGTTATAAATAAAAGAACAAAATAAATTTGTCAAAAAGTCACTCACTCACAGCCACCCAAGGTCAGTTTATTACTAATCCATTGCATAAAAATTCAGTAGTTTTAAAGCAATCTACTAGACTTGCTAAGATTTTCTATTCAGGTGGGGGTGGGGGAAATAAAATTGATTATCATGTTCTCCATAGCAGCTTATTCAACCCAGTGACTGACTAGGAGCAAAGCAGATTTAAATCCAGTAGTGAATCATATATATATATATATATATATATATATATATATATATATTAAAAAAAACAGCATGCAACACATAATTGCTTTTGCTTTCAAGACATGTTGCTATTTTCTTCTGAAATTTTTACATTTTCATGTGAATTGAAAATTAGGAAGAAAGAGTTTTTATGGTGGTTTACCCTAGAACACTAACCATGGGTATATAGTACCCAGCACAATTTTTCCTATTTTTAATTACAATTTTCAGTACCTGATTTTTTTACCTAAATAATATGTTTTTCAGTTCTTCCAAAGTACAAAGTTTGAAGTGCTTGCATGTAAAATATTTCAAATAAAGATTTATATTTAATATTTTTTTTGATATTTTCAAAATCAGGTATTATATACCCATGGTTAGTAGTAGTATAACTTTAATTGATGGTTAGTGTTAGAGTAAAAACAGTACTCATAGAAATCTAGTAAATTTTAATACATTTTCTGTTTATACGTTATACTTAGTCCATTTCATAATATATGATGTCAAGTCTAGTATACTAAATTTTGATATTACATTAATCAAGACTTTATATTTAAGGTCCATATCTGTATTACTTGCTTACAGAGCTTGTACTGCCTACAAGCTCTGTAAGCCAATAGAGATATTTGTGTGACAACAGATATCCTATTAACCTTCATTATGCTAACAGAATTTATAACAGAATTGTTAGTTTCCAATAATACCAATGTAGGGATGTATAAGGTGATTATCTCCCTTTAGACAGGATGAATTTACTGATGTCTTGAGAGGCACCCAAGAGTCACATGACTGCCCATTAATAAGGATCAGCAGATCAAGGCAGTAGTCAGTTTGGTGAGCCAGACAATACCATGCATCATAAATAAGAACATAAAATATATTGCCAAGGCCATATCATGTACATCTATGGGACATTTCAAGGAAGATCTGTTTTTATTCGTTACTTCACATAATGCTTGCTTTTTATTGTACGTGTTCTAAATACTTTGTGCAAGATAATTTGTGAGGTATGCAGCGAACAACTTTGGCTGTTATTATTACTTTCAGCTCTGTAATAATGTGTTAAAGAAGAGTAAGTTTTCTATGCCTTCCTCTTCAATCAAGTTAACAACATCTCATGATAAAGCTGAATGTTTCATCTGTAAATTCTCCTTAAACTCTACTCTTGATTCATCTGGAGTATTGAACTGATCCAAGTATTTCAAATCCTGAAATGAAAGTTATCTGGAACAGCCATTCTTCTAGATCCATTTGTATTAATGCTGGTGTTCCCCAGGGCTCTATCCTTGGTCTGAATTAATTTTTGATTTTCATGAGCAACCTTCCCAATGAAATCAGGTTTCAACATGGTATCTCTGCTGATGACCCAACCATTTGATTTTGTCTCAGTAGTAAGTGTGATCAGTTCAATAAGATCAAATTGGAGGCTGGTGTCAAAAATGACCTACAGTGTGTTGTTAACTGGGACAAAGTATGGCTTGTTAATTTTAAAGGTAAACTGCTCCCTATTGATTATCTGAAAGATGCTTTTCTACCATCTATTAGCATTGCTGATACTAAAATCCAGTTGTGCCTTCTCAGGCTCATATTATAAAGAGGAAAAACTATATTGAATCCATTGCTAAGTCAGCTACTAAGAAAGTTGGTTCACAATGTTGCACTAGATACATTTTCTTTCCAGAATCTTGCATATAAGTCTACCAATTCTTACATTCTGTTTGTTTGTTTGTTTGGGTTTTATGGCATAACAACCACTGTTATTTAATGCCAAATCCAGTTTATATGAATTTTAAATGCATATTTTGTATGGAATAAAAAACACATTATGGTTCCAAAAGTGTATAGCTGGCAACATTATTGTTTCAAAAACGTATAGCTGGCAACATTGTTTCAAAAACGTACAGCTGGCAACATTAATGTTTCAAAAACGCATAGCTGGCGGATGTAGTTTATCGCCATACCCAGGACGTTCAAAAATGTATAGCTAGCAACATTGTTGTTTCAAAAACACATAGCTGGCAACATTATTTTTTACAAAAAACGTATAGCTGGCAACATTATGGTTTCAAAAACTTATAGCTGGCAACATTATTGTTTCAAAAACGTATAGCTGGCAACATTATTGTTTCAAAAACGTATAGCTGGCAACATTATTTTTCCAAAAACATTATCTGAGGCCTTGCTATTGGATGTAGTTTATCGCCGTACGCAGGACGCGGATGTGGTTTATCGTCATACCCAGGACGTTCAAAAACGTATAGCTGGCAACATTATGGTTTCAAAAACACATAGCTGGCAACATTATTGTTTCAAAAACACATAGCTGGCAACATTATTGTTTCAAAAAAGTATAGCTGGCAACATTATGGTTCCAAAAACAGATAGCTGGCAACATTACTGTTTCAAAAACACATAGCTGGCAACATTATGGTTCCAAAAACACATAGCTGGCAACATTATGGTTCCAAAAACAGATAGCTGGCAACATTACTGTTTCAAAAACGTATAGCTGGCAACATTATTTTTTCAAAAACATTATCTAAGGCCTTGCTGTTGGATGTAGTTTATCACCGTACCCAGGATGCAGATGTAGTTTACCATCATACCCAGGACGCTCTTACATTCTACCAACCTACCAATCACACATTCTTAGCATATTGCTGCCACGTAGTCCAGTGTTCCTGCCTTGTTCCTGATCTGGTATTTTGGCTTTAGTCATTTTCCCCCACCATAAAGTTGCTACCCTGTGCTTTTTCTAT
>CAHIKZ030000459.1:917500-952500 GCA_903632075.3 Acanthosepion pharaonis
ACTTACACAAAAATACCCTTGGGAAATATATGAATTCACCTCCCCTCAGCTATGGGTTAAATAGTAGGAATTGTATCTCAAAATCAGTTACTACAATATTGCTAAAAAAAAGAAAAAGAGGTAAGAATTATTCTTACAATTCAAAAATATATTTCAGCTTTAAATTGAAAAGGATGAAAGTCATAAAAATTCAATCAGTCATGGAATGAATCTGTCAAAAGTATTTGGTGACAAAATAAAAGGGACAAACATAAAGAAGGAAATTGCTAGTTTGCAAAACCTTTTCCAAAATTAAAATTATCTTTGTACATTTCCAGAATGCCAGAGAATGGATCATCTAAAATTCTCTGACAAAAATGAAATTAACACATAGAATTAGTTTAGCAGGATGAAAAATCTTTTGGAAGTATTTTGACACAAAACAATATTACAGACTTTATTGGTATTTTTAAATCCTTTCTAATAATATAAATAATGTGATCAGAAATAAAAATCCTTAGTTATTTTTTATATCTCATTTAATAAATTCTCTCAATCATAAAACAACTAATATAAATTAAAGCAAATTACACCATTTACTAAATTATATATATATATATATATATATATATATATATATGAACTTGATTCTAAAAACATATATTATACAACAAACATTTACTTTTGAATAGAACCCCTTTCTCTATGGATTACACTGATAGAACATTATACAATGAAAATTTCAGATTAAAATACAGTCAATTATTTTGCCAGGTTTAGATTATTGATCCATCTTCATTAAAGTAAAAATAAAAATAATTCAAGACAATATTACAAAAATAAGGGTTGCATTAAAGGTATCTACATTGTTGATGAATTTAACTGTTAATGACGTTAGTCTTCTTTCCTTTGTGAGTGAATTAATAAGGCATCAAAGTGATGTATTTCCACCTAGTAATAAAAAACTGGAAAGTTAAGACAAATTTATTACAGAATAAATGCAGAATGGCAAAATTAGAGAAATTTCTGAAGAAAAATATGGATTGGTACAAGTAGATTGCAAAATAGTTTAGAATTCCATTTTGAAAGTGAATATTTGGGATTATTCTACCTTGTCTGCCAGGTAAGCTAGGTAACAAGGCAATAAGAAGTATAAAAGGAAAGAAAATAAACCATTTTAGTCCAGTCTTCCCTCTAAGAAAGTCCTTGGGAAAGCTCACAATTTAGATTTGCTGCAGTTAAAATACACATTTTTTTCCTTTGACTTGAACAATGTCTATCTCTATCTACATATGCACACAAAACTATATTTTATCTCTTCTGGAATGTTATATATATATATGTATATATATTAAAATAATAAGAAAGAACAGCAAGATTTATTATCTGGTGCTCTTAGCAGTTATTTTTATTTTAAAAAAACAGTGCTCAATACAAACAGTAGAGCAAAATATTATAATTATTTTCTTTTTAAAAATATGGTTCCATTACAACACAGAAACTTTCCATGTTTCAAAACTGAAACTAAATTTATAAATTTAATTATAGAATTTAAACTTAAAATTCATAGTCTCGTTCCATTGTCAAGTGATGTTAGGAATAAACTTTCAAAGAAATTTAATTAATTTATAAGTGCAGACAATATTGATATTATGATTTGTTAAGGTTAAGGAAAATCTATTTTAATTTAGGGGTGGCTGGGTTTTAATTTCCCTAGACAGTTTATGCATCCAATATATGTTACTTACAAAGTCAGGTTAAGTTTAGGTAGGGTGGGGGTGCCTGCCAGCAAACATATACTTCTGTTATTCAGTAAGTCATCTGGGCTTTCAATGATAAAAAAATTTTGGCATTTTTACTCAGCCACTTAAATCATATTCTTATACACAAAGATTTTCTAAAAGGGTCAGTTAAAAATGTGCAAGACATATTTTTAATAATTAAATTTTATTCTTATAGAATTAAAGTACCATTTGACCTCCTAATAACTAATAAACTATACAATATTTTTACAAATAAATATATTAGAATTACTAATTAAAGATTGAATATAAAAATGTATGTTTCATCTCTATTCTTTATTATTTTATTTTTTCAAAATTAATTATTACTTAAGGAAAATATTTGACAGTGCCTTTCTTTCATTTAGTAAATTTTTATTTTTCAGAAACTTAATAATGCATAATTTTTCATGTATGCACAAAGGAGATGGGTCATTTAGTGACCTACAATCTGTCACTTTTCTTATTAATTTCCACTTTACTGTTGGTGATTTATTGGTTTCTTTTAATATTTAGATAGGGATGTTTGATTTCAGTATTTATTATTATTATTATTATTATTAAAGTAGGTTTGATGTTGACTCCACCTTCTTTAGAATTCATTCCATGTTCATCCAATGTAGAATTTAACTATGTCTGGATCTTCAATAGATGAGATATTGCATTGATAAATTATTGATTCAATATGGCATTTATTATTAAGAGGGCAGTTTTGAGGATTTCTACGTTTACATAATTTTTCTTTATCTTCATTTCTTTTTATTTTAGAATCTATATGTTTTGATTTTGGCATAAGTGTTTATTTAAGATATTTGCATTATGTTTCTTAATAATCATTTCTAAGTTTTCAGTACAAGTGTAACTTAATTTTAGAGCATTTTTATTAAAAATTGTACTGAGTTAATTATCTCTAGGAAAATGTTTGACGATTAATGCAAGGAATTTTTGCCCTAACTTATTTCTTACCATTTGGTTGTATGGGGTGTATGCCAAATTATTTTTCTATTTCTATTTTTCTATGGTGTCCATTTTCATTTTTTATATAATTGAGTTTTGGGCATTTATAGCCACTATTCTTTAGAGCTTTATTATAAAAATTACTATGTTCAAAGAATATTTTCTCATTTGCTGAATTTGTGCTTATTCTTTTTTTTGATAGATAAAGGTATAGGTTTAATTATAGATGGAGTACAATTAAACATAGGGTGTATATACAAAGCATTAGTATTGGGCTTTTTGTAAGGTAGGTATATATTATTCATTAAATCTAGTGTTATATCAAGGAAGTTAACTTTTTTCATTTTAGTATTTACAGCAATTTTCAAGTTTAGACATTTAAATTCTCTATGTAATAGTTTTCTAATTTTATCAATTTTAAAGTTTGTAGAATTTCTTACAACCATAAGTCCATCATCTCTGTACAATCCAATGTCATTTATACTAATGTTTGAGATAATATCTTCTTGCTGTTGATTTGGTTTGGTTTGTTTTATTTTACGACATATCAACCTCAATGGGTTATTTAATGCTGACAAAATTTTTATTGCTGGTAATATTTTTTTCCTTCAAAAATGTATTGCTGGTAATAATTTTTTCCTTCAAAAATGCAATGCATTGCTAGTCTTAAAACCTATTCTTACACTTTCATAGAGTTTTGACACCAGTTTTTTTTGGATGGGGTCAACTATTTGCCCATAGCTGGGACCCTAATAGGTGCTACCACTCTAGATCAGTGTGGGTCTGGGAACACCAGCAATTAAGGGGTGATTCCATGCTCCTCAAAACCTCCTGATCAGAGGCCTTGCTGTCGGAGGTAGTTTATCATCTTACCCAGGATGGAACTGTGTTTGGTATATAAAACATTCATTTAACTCTATGTGCATACATAAAACAATCAATATATTCAGTTAAAAGTAAAAATAAAATCATCCTTGATAACGGCTAAAAGTATAGCTGAAAGACCATGGACATACAGAACATTCGGACACTTTCTACATAATTTATGTCCAGAAAAGGAGAAAATTATAAGAACAAAAGAAAAATTAAATAAAAACTTATATATATATATATATATATATATATATATATATATATATATATATGTGTGTGTGTGTGTGTGTGTGTGTGTTTAAGGGACATATATAAATAGATATATATATTTGTGTGTGTGTGTGTGTTTAAGGGACATATATAAATAGATACATATATTTGAATGTGTGGATGTATGTTTTGGGATCAAATATAGACCAAGTATGGATCTGGATCTGACAGAATGATAAGATAAAAACCAAATAAGAAACGTTTATCAATCTAACATTATATTGCATCATCAACCTTTATTGAATCCATTCTTAAAGAATCTAATGTATGTTTATCTGAAACAACATTATGTATGTAAAAACATTACTAAATCAACATGTAAAAAAAACCAACAAACACAATGTCTACTAGACATACAAACACACACACACACACACACACACACACACACACTTGCTAATATACATTATAATGTGAATCCCACATAGACAAACCAGAATTATTATGCGCTTACATAAATAAAGCATATTTATGGCTAGGCTTGGAATCCGTTAATTTCTTACATCTTCAAAAGAACACATCACCTCTCCTTGAATTCAGAACACCACAAATTCTACTAACGTTTGTGTAACAAGTTGAATGCACATGAAACATCATGTGCAGTCAACTTGTTAAACAAATGTCATTAACCATGGAAAATCAAACAACATAAAAGTAAAAATACTATAATTTCTTTTTCTCCATATCTCATCCGCTTTAATAAAAATGATAAACTGATAAACATTTCCTATTTATTCTTATCATATATATATATATTGGTTTTTGCGATGCAAGTAGATGTCTGTGCATTGCCAAAAATAATTGTGACAATATATGAGGCACATTTGTGGTGAATTAATTCATTTTTAAAATCTCAGCCTCTTCACTCCAAAAGTGGTATCATTAGTCTGCAATATTTGGACATCTTATTTCAAAATTTGACAATCTTTAAGCAGTTTCAGTGCATGGGTCTCATGCCCACCACCCAAATTTATAATATGGGCCCCCTGGCCATACTACATCTAAATTTTCATAAAATTGTATTCATATAAAATACAAATCTTATTGTAACCTAATTACTTACAATAATGGATCATATGCAATATCAGTGGAAAATTCAACTAGAATAATTGAAAATAATTACAAAGCTACTTAATATGAAAGAAATACCAATGAAAAAATAAATAATTGTTGACAATGCTTTATCTAATACTAAGATTCAAGATAATATTACAATACAAATTATATAATAAAATAACAGGTGACAGTAAAGATAACTGTAATAATAATAATATAATAATAATAATAAAATATAGGTGAACAATTAAACTAGAAAAATTGAAAATACAATGTATCTAAATACAAAATTAGAGACATGTCATAATAGATCATTCCATCTTAAATAAACAATGTTTTCTCGCAATTTTTAACATCAACTTTAGATTTTCTTTGTTTGTAGCAAAGGCTCAAAATGATAAAGAAAACATTTATATATTCAGCCATAATGCATATGTGCATGTGAGTGTCCATGTGGTACATTTGAAATTACGTAGTCTGTTTGCCAGGAGAAGACAAAACAGAGTACTGCACAAAGGTTTTATCTTTTGTATCCATTGCACAAATGATAAAGCAGCTCATGTACAATGAGAAGCTTCTTTAAGTAAAAAAATAAATGGGATTAGAGTATGATTTTGCCTAGAGTTGATTTTTATTTTCAATCCATAGTTTCTTAATGTACATGATGATCAGTGTGGTTGTAATAAAAAGCATTTGAAATTAAGATGGATATACAAGCCAAAAATTAATATTGGTTGATAATGCCTCATATAAAAATAAAATATTTCTACTATCACTAGTGATATAGTAAAAAGCAACTTAAATTAATATAAAAGAAATACCAGTGAAAAAATAAATAATCATTGACAATGCTTTATCTAATATTAAGATTCAAGTTATTACAATACAAACTAATATAATAGAATAAAAGTGAAATAAAGAAAGAAATATTATTAAAAAATTAATGATGATTGATGATGCTTTATCAAATAATAATAACAATAAAGATAACAATAATAATAATAATAATATAATAGTAAGTGAACAATTAAACTAGAAAAAGTGAAAATACAATGTATCTAAATACAAAATTAGAGACATGTCATAATAGATCATTCCATCTTAAATAAATCAATTTGAGATGTTTCTTGTTAAAAAGTTGAATAATTTTAATACTTTTTATGGATATAAAACAGTGAATTTTATATAGTCTTTTTTTTTTTAGACTTAATCATGAGCAAATTAAAATTCATGGATTTAGACACCCCCCCCAGAATGATGTAATAATTCACAAATATTTTTTCATCTTTTAATAGTCAGTTTTGCTTAGTTTAATTTGTAACATATATAAATGTAGGTAGATGTTGATAACATAGCAAGGGTCACAAAGCACTGCCCAGGATCCCCAATTAGGCTTCCCCACTGTCTTTACCAATACTGAAAATGATTCAGATGTTTGGACTTAGACAAAAATAATTTGAAAACTTTTTATCAAAATGTACATATATTGTTTGGAATTTAGAATTTTTGTGCTATACAAGTGCAAAAATACATTTAGCCTCTGATAAAACTATTAACGAACTAGAATCTTTTCTCTACTCCAAAGACTTGATGATTTTATGTCTATTTTTGGATATAATATTTTACCATAGACTTTATACCAATTAAACAAAATTTTACTACATGTATGTATGAATTTAAACTGAAGATACCAAAATCAAATAAGTACAACAATTAAAATATCTCAGATGTGTTTTATCAGAGGTCAGAAAGTGCAACACTGACATTAAAAGGTTCACTGAGATAATGAAAGATGCCTTCCCAAAGCTAGCAAAGTATTAAGAAACAGGGGAATGTTAATTCTATGGTATTCTCAGCATCCTTCTGCAGAACTAAATTTCTGTCACTTCAAGCCTCTTCTTCCAGCATTCACTGCCATATAGGAGTACTGATATTATACAAATGTTCAAAAGCCTTTTCTTTGCTTCTATTTCCTCAAGTCATTTCTCCATCTGTGAGGAGATTTTCCAGCATTCACTGCCATATAGGAGGACTGATATTAGGTTATGTTTACTTTTAATGACATCATTGAGACTATATCAAATCTTTTACTAAGCTTAAAGAGTTTTTATTTTTTGGTAATAAAGATATTATGGACATTTGGGATAGTATAAGATGCCTCCTAAAATTTAGCAATGTATTAAGAAACAGGGAAATGGTATTCTCAGCATCATTCTGTAGAAACACATTTCTGTTGCTTCAAGTCTCTTCTTCAACTACAAGGAGATTGTCCAGCTTTTACTGCCATATAGGAGTACTGAAATTATGTAAGATTTCAGCACTCTTTTTTTTTAATTCTCACAAAATGTCCCTGTTTCTAAATACTTTACTTTTTAGCTTTTGAAAGTCATGTTCTACTATTCTAATGGGCCTTTGTATTTCAGTGTTGCACTTTCTGTCCTCTGTTAAACTGCTTTCTAGATATTTAAATCATTGTACTTGTTTGATTATGCTATCTCCAATTTATAAATTGCATGTTGGGCTGTTACTGTCATCTTCTGTCTTCTTGTATTTGATTTTTAGTCCTTTCTTCTTGCTTTCCTTCACTACATTCATTAGACGTTCTTGTTGTTTCCTTTCTGTGTCTGCTATCAAGACTGTGTCAGAATATAAATCACAGTGTGTAGCTTTTTCAGTTTAAAGTCAGCAAAAGAACACATACACCAACAGCTGTATATTTCTGACAAATCACATATTAAAAGAAGTTAGAATATAGTAGTTAATTGTATGTCACAATTGGCTTTTGTGATATAAGTAGATGTCTGTGCATTGCTAGAAATCCTTGAGACAATGTTTGCTGATAATGAAATTCATGAGATTATGTTTACTGATAATGAAATTATTGAAACTGTTTACTGATAAAATCCTTGAGACTCTTTTACTAATGAAGAAATCCTTGAAACTATGCTTACTGATAATGAAATTGATGAGACTATGTTTACTGATAAAGGAATCATTGAAACTATGTTTACTGATAATGAAATCGATGAGACTATGTTTACTGATAAAGGAATCATTGAAACTATGTTTACTGATAATAAAATCCTTGAGACTATTTTACTAATGAAGAAATCATTGAAACCCCTTTTACTGATAATGAAATCGATGAGACTATGTTTACTGATAAAGGAATCATTGAAACTATGTTTACTGATAATAAAATCCTTGAGACTATTTTACTAATGAAGAAATCCTTGAAACTATGCTTACTGATAATGAAATCGATGAGACTATGTTTACTGATAAAGGAATCATTGAAACTATGTTTACTGATAATAAAATCCTTGAGACTATGCTTACTGATAATGAAATCAAATCTTTTACTAAGCTCAAAGAGTTTTTATTGTTTGGAAATAAAGATGTTGTTGATATTTGGGATACCATAAGATGCCTCCTAAAATCTAACAAAGTATTAAGAAACAGGGGAATGTTTAGTCTATGGTATTCTCAGCATCCTTCTGTGGAATCACATTTCTGTTTTTTCAAGTCTCTTCTTCATCTTTGAGGAAATCATTCAGCTCTCACTGCCATACAGATATCACATCACAGTTTAGTGACATTTTGTTTCTAGCTAAGTTTTTTTTCTATTTCTTAATACTCTGCTTAGCTTTTGGAATGCATCTTTGGCTATCCCAATACACCTTCAGATTTCAGTGTCACATTTTCTGACCTCTGTTAAAACACTTCCAAGACTTTTATGTCTCTACTAAATTGAATTCTTTACCCAATGTTCATAAAAGCACTGATTAATAAGGAGAAAGAAACAAACCTCTAACGTTTTTTTTATTCCCATGCAACTTTAGAGCTGGAAGTGGTAGGAGAAATAGTCAAGCAGGAAGAAATTTTAAATTTGGTAATGGAACAACGTCTTAGACAGGTTGTAGTGTCTAAAATAATCACAGACATAAAAAAGGCAAAAAGACAAGTGAAAATTCAGATTTTATCCTAGAACTTGAATAGTGAAAGCTTTACACAAATCTATCTTTAATAATCTTCATTCACTGCCTGATCATCCATAATGATAGTTAAATCCAGATACAATTGTTAAAATACATATAAATCTATAAAATAGGTTTCTATGTAGTTTGCATCATACTGATAATCAAAAATTAAATTTACAATATTTTCTATTCAAAATTTCATATTATCTTTATCCTATTTTCATTAATTATTATTATATATTAATGGCCCATTCCTTTCACTTCTTTATGATTGAGATCCATATGTAAGTATCTTTTGATGTACATCTGTCATTAAACTTGATAGGTCAAGATCGCCTTAGTTGAGGCTCATTAGTACACAATCAGTCACTGAAACCTGTGTGAATGCATGGATAACAAAAATTGGAAGTTTCATGCCATATTGTGGTGGAAGTCATTTTGAAAGTCAGTTGTGTTTAGAAATAAGAATTATTGTTATTGTAGTAAAATTCAAAATTAAATAATAAAAATGCCACTGAAAAAGAGTATAAAAATGATACACAAAAGAAAATAAATAATGCCACAAGAAAAGGAGAATCAAGAATGCCATCCAAAAAGAAAGTAAAAAAATGCCATGCAAAAGGAGAATCAAGAATGTCACACCAAAGAGAATCAAAATGTCACACAAATAAGAATCAAAATATCACACAAAAAGAGAATAAATAATGCCACACAAAGAGGGAATCAAAATACCACACAAATGAGAATCAAAATAGCATACAAAAACAGAATAAATAATGCCACACAAAAGGAGAATCAAGAATGCCACACAAAAGAGAATACAAAATGACATGCAAAAGAGAATCAAAATATCATACAAAAAAAATAAAGAATGCCACACAAAAGGAGAATCAAGAATGCTGCATGAAAGGAGAATCAAGTATGACACACGAAAGGAGAATCAAGAATGACACACAAAAGAGAATCAATAATGCCACGCAAAAGGTGAATCAAGAATGCTGCACAAAAAGGAATGAATCATGAAAAGAATGCCACACGAAAAGGAGAATCAAGAATGCCAAAAGGAGAATCAAGAATGCCAAAGGTGAATCAAGAATGACACACGAAAAGGAGAATCAAGAAAGACACACGAAAGGAGAATCAAGAATGCCACATGAAAGGAGAATGCCACACAAAGAATGACACACAAAAAGAGAATCAAGAATGACACACAAAAAGATTCAAGAATCATGAAAGGAGAATCAAGAAGAGAATCAAGACACACAAAAGGAGAATCAAGAATGACACAAAAAAAAGAGAACAAGAATGCCACACAAAAGGAGAATCAAGAATGACACACAAAAAGGAGAATCAAGAATGACACACAAAAGGAGAACACAAAAGGAGAATCAAGAATGCCACATGAAAGGAGAATCAAGAATGACACACAAAAGGAGAATCAAGAATGCCACGAAAGGAGAATCAAAATGACACAGAAAAGAACAAAATGACACACAAAAGAGAGTCAAGAATCAAAATATCATACAAAAAGAATAAAGAATGCCACACAAAAGGAGAATCAAGAATGCTGCATGAAAGGAGAATCAAGTATGACACACGAAAGGAGAATCAAGAATGACACACAAATGGAGAATCAATAATGCCATGCAAAAGGTGAATCAAGAATGCCGCACAAAAGGTGAATCAAGAATGCCGCACAAAAGGTGAATCAAGAATGCCACACGAAAGGAGAATCAAGAATGCCACACAAAAGGTGAATCAAGAATGACACACGAAAGGAGAATCAAGAATGACACACGAAAGGAGAATCAAGAATGACACATGAAAGGAGAATCAAGAATGACACATGAAAGGAGAATCAAGAATGCCACACAAAAAGAGACTCAAGAATGACACACAAAAAGAGAATCAAGAATGACACACAAAAGGAGAACAAGAATGACACATGAAAGGAGAATCAAGAATGACACACGAAAAGGAGAATCAACAAAATGCAAGAATGCAAAAGGTGAATCAAGAACACCGGAGAAAAAGGTGAATCAAGAATGCCCACAAAAGGTGAATCAAGAATGCCACACGACAGGAGAATCAAGAATGCCGCACAAAAGGTGAATCAAGAATGACACACAAAAAGAGAATCAAGAATGCCACACAAAAGGAGAATCAAGAATGACACATGAAAGGAGAATCAAGAATGACACACAAAAGGAGAATCAAGAATGCCACACAAAAGAGAATCAAAATGACACACAAAAGTGGATAGAAAATGAAACACAAACTGTGGATAAAAATGCCACACAAAAAATTAGTAACACACACACATATATATATATATATATATATATATATATATATATATATGAAATTGCTCAATGTAAAAGTCCAAAAAATAAAATATATGATTAAAAAATTTTCACTACTAGTAGATAGCTGACCTAACACGTCTATCGCAGTCTGGATTATAGTGTCATTTTGAACTCAAGAGCTTTTCAATGGCTTCAGAATATGTGCTTTCCCTAAACATGGATTTGAATTCAGAGTTTTCTTCTCTTAGATTGAATGCCAACAATGGTGACAAAACCCTGTCTGTCCTGCTATTTAACCCATAGCTGTCAATAAATAAGTATAGAAACAGAATTTTTAGTTTCTCTGTCATTTTGAGTAAATTCCAAAATCTTTCAGTTTTATCAAGTGAATACAGATAAATACAAGATTTTGCAACAGGTGTAGCCTGTCAACTCAAAAATACTAGGTCCTCTACACAAATCAACTTCTAGTGAATCCTTTTCTTGAAAGAGATAATCATAATGGCTAAAGATTAAAAAACTCACGGATAACTGAAACTAAAAGGCTATTTCTTGAACTTGAAATCTTCTGTTTCTTTTTATCTTGTAAACTATAAGCAATTAAATTTACCAAAATGTCTGGACTTTCTCTATATCAGCCACTTGTCCTTTTCTATTAACATTTCAAATAAGAAAAACTTTTTATTATGAAAAAATACATTCAGAAAAAAAAACACATTTATATACAAAAAATATTCTTGTACAAAAGTGTAAATAAATGGCAGTTTTAAAATTTACCACAATTATTAGAAGTCATTTTGGATTTCATGACTCAGATTAAGCCATATTCCCCAGGTTTAAACTGACACATTCTTTTTTTTCCATTTTGCTTAAAATCAATTTTCTTGATTTCAAATTAAATTTAAAAAATTCTGCAAAATATTTCAGTGGAATTTCACTTTGCAGTCTATAACTATATAAGTTTTGATAGACGAAAATAGTTTATATTGTTTAGATAGATGAAAATAGTTTATAATTATTGTTTAGATAGATGAAATGAGAGATTTAAACTGATGCCCGGAGGATATGTATTTAATTATCAGTGCCAATATAGGAAATTGAGTTGTGAACTGTCTAAGCAATTACCAACATGTGAAAAGGAATCAGTGACAGCACTTTGAATTTCAGCCAATACTGTTTATGACAAATTCACAATTAAGACCTGTGGAAAAGGCTTAAACCCATTCATCCCTACAATCACTCTTTTTACTAGTTTTACTAGATAATAGACAAACCTCTTTTCACTGTTATGTCACAATAGTTGAATTACAAAAGATTAACAGAGTGTATGGGGTGCCACTCTTTGTCTTCTCAAGGAAGAGTAACAAAATATTATCAACATATGGAAGCACACTATTGTATATAGTCTGGAATAAGTTGAGAAATATATAACAAAGAAAAATATTGATGGTAAAATGGAGCATAGGCTTATATTCCGATGGCCAATATTTTCCCAGACTTCAACATCTAAATAAAAAGATAAAAAGTACCAAAATATCTGGAGTGATTTTATCATCTCTCAGTTGTGTTTCTGCCTTCAGGCAGAGTGAGACACAGCGAAGACTCTGTTGGAGGACAGAGGTGCAACTGAGGAAAACTATACTGTGAGGTACCCAGCCCTGAGGAACAGATGCCTGAGGCTGCAGCCTCTCATTGCATTAGAGACAGGAATCATTGCTTGCACTGAGGTCAGCGGGGGGACTCGGGGAATTTTTGCTCTTGGGCTGTGTGTATGCACTCAGGTTCCCCACATTAAACACGACCTTGCGTCACATCCCATCTCAATGGGGAGGCCAGGATAAATATCTACATTCAGAGATGGTGCTGTTGCTGTTTTTTTAAGAGTAAGTAAATGAAAAATTACTCTTAACCTATGGGAATTTACAAGGTCTCACCCTCTGAATGGAATGTGTTGATTAGCTACCTTATCCAACACTATGAAATCTGAATAGTCTAACACATACTATGTGTGTATATATATATATATATAATATTTAAATAAAAACAGACCACTTTAAGGTTCCATGTAATAAATTATTTCACCACTGCTCTTTTAAAGGACTGCATTGAGCTCTCTGGATTTTATCCTCCTTAGGATTACCCATACGGATTACCTAGTTTTTCATAAATTAAATATATATATATATATATATGTACACACACACACTTAATGTTGGATAAGTTCCTTGATAATGCTTTCTTTTTCTCATGTTCTCTCACACTCAGTAACCCCCTTGTAACTTAGTGGCTTTATTGCCTTGCTTGGGGTGAAATGATTAAAAAAAAACAAACTATAATTTATATCCTTCTTGGAATTATCCCTACTAACCATCAAGCAATATCATACATATATAGCCAGTCACTATCAATAAAAACGTCTAAATTCACCTTCACCCCTGCCGTGCATCAATGGCTTAGGGGTAGAGTCTTTGACTGATACTAAATCAGTTGAGTTTCAATCCCAGCTGGAGGCAATCGGATGTCTAGCCTCATTGATGAGCTGTGAAACAGTGAAACAGTCTGTCTGTGGATGACTATATATATATATATATATATATATATATATATACACACACCACAGCTCATCAGTGTTGCTAGACATCCAATTGCATCAAGCCAGGATCAAAATTCGGCTGATTTTGCATCAGTCCTAGATTCTATGGCAGAGAAAGGGGAAATTTTTACTTATTATATATGTGATGAGTACAAATGCCAGTAGCCAAGAGTGATCAATTCATGACTGAAGACCGATGTGTTAATAGCAGGAGCAGCAACTGTTTTTAAAATTTCCCTTTCTCTAGTGTGCTCTATTAGCAAATGAGGTTGTATCACAGTAATCATTTCCATCATAATTATTTCTTAAATCTATCATAAGTGGTGATGAAAAGTGGGTTACATACAACAATGTTCAGAAAAATAACTGACAAGGATAAATCTCTAAAAGCACCTCCAAATTTGAGTTACATAGAGGAAAACTAACGTTGTGCGTGTGGTGGAATCATTGTGGTATTATTCATCTACTTTTCTTAAAACACTATGAAACACTAAATGCACATTTTTATGGCTTTCAAATGCAATGAACCCATAAAAGTTTAGTCTAAAAGAGCTTTGTCAATAGGAAAAATGCAGTTCTCCATAAAAATGCAAGGCCACATGCAGTAAAAATAATACAGAAAAATATTGCAACTCGATCGTTCAGTTCTCTCCAATCTGCCATATTCACCCAAACATTCATCACCTGATTATCTTTTTCAGTCACTGCAAAATGCTTTGATGGGAGAAAATCTATCAAATGAAAACCAGATTTGACAGTTTGTCAGAACCTTTTTCACATCAGAACCTGTAGATTTTTACTCCTAACGGTGTCATAAAGCAGCTTAAGTGGCAACAAGTCACTGCAAATAATAGTGAATACACAATTGAATAAAATAAAATCAACAACGTAATAATCCAAAACACACAAAAGTTGAGTTAAACAGAAAGGCAGCAAATATGTTCTACTTTAAAGAGAAAATACAAAATACAAAATACAAAAGACAAAATACAAAAGACCACTCCTCCAGGAATGACAGGATCTGTGCCCACATCACCACAAGCTAGAAATTACAGTCCACATTCAAGAGAAATAGAAAAAAAAAATTGCTTTAATCTTTTTAATGAGCAAGTAATCCTCTTTAACAGACACCTAGCAACTGATCTCTACTTTGACCTAACGTTAACAGCTCAGTGGTAGAAAAACTGGCTGGTCACATTCAATGGCATTGCAAACCAAACAACTAATATTCTATCATCACTGACCTGACCCTGAAATCTCACTTGTCATAAAGGACAGGTGTTTTCTCAGGCCTTGAGCATCTATTAGAACTTAAGCTCAATCCAGACCTAAAGTGCAACTCATATGTATAATCCATCACTAAAGATACTGGAAAGAAGGTTGGTTTCCTATATTGCTCCAGTAAGTACTTGACTTCTCCTGATATCCTCTACCTTTACAAGGGCCATATCAGGCCAAAAATGAAGTACTAATGTCATATGTAAGCAGGAGCTGCACAGTCATCACTTTCTACTCTTGATAGTGTCCAAAAATGTCTCCATGTCTCTGTAGGTGATAAATTATTTTCCAGCCAATAACCCAAATTCCCATACACAAAACATGACAAGACTTTCACTGTTTTATTGCTATTTCCATGGAAAGTGTACAGACAAAAGCTACATTCCTTAGTTCCACAAGTTCTAAATTTATTCCCTTGGTGAAATGGAAGTTCCACTTGGGTAGTTTCTTCCCTGCTGCTTTGTGAAAACCAACTCCCAAGAGGATACTTCCTCAATCACTACAATCTTAATCTGTTCAATGTTAAGTTGTTAAATAGCTCAAATGTATATTTACTACCCAGCACAAGTATTGAACTGATAGCCTTCAACTAATGTAAACTTGTGCTTTAATAAGTTGACCTGTTCCACCTGCAGTTGAAATGGGTTCTGCCCATTGATTTCTATATAAACATGGTTTTAACCACTGGCAGGAGATATACAAATCCATTAGGGGGCACCTCGGCGTGGTGTAACGGTTAGCAAGCTTGTCTCACTGGAACATTTATGACTGAATAGTGAGTTCGATCCCCACTGGGTGCCTCTTACTTTTGGCCTTGTGCCACATCCAAGCTACGCTTGGAAAATCACTATACAAATCCATTTGCTTTTGGCTGGGATTTATATTTTAACCATGTATCCAGTGGACAAAATAATAAACAGTAAAATAAATAACATTTTTTTTCTTTACAATGATAGTCATCCTGTACCAGGGACACTCAAAGTCAAGGTTGACAGAGTAAGAGGCACAGCTTATGTGGATATATGTGGAAGATAACAGATAACCCTAACTTGAACAGTTTACACTTGTAGTGATCAAAGAGAAAGAACCTCTTAAGAGTTGGTTCATGGGAAGAATCTGCTTACATAGAAATTACACCCCACCAAGGAAATAGAAAGGTTTGGTTTAGGTTTATTTTGTTTTATGGCATATCAACCTCAATGGGTCATTTAATGCCAAAAACGTTTTTTTATTCCTGGTAATATTTTTGTTTTGTCAAAAAGTCTATTTCTGTTAATATTTTTTCCTCAAAAATGTATAGCTGGTAATATTATTTTTTCAAAAACATACAGCTGGCAATATTATTATTCAAAAACGTATTATCAGAGGCCTTGCTGTTGGACGTAGTTTACCGTCTTACCCAGGACACAGAAATACAAAGGGAATGATGGTTGTTCACTACAATGTGTGTGGCATGGCAGGTCTTAGCTATGATGCTTAGGACTGATGGAACTTTGGAATGTAGTTAATATGAATACTCACTAAAGAAATAGCAATAGAGCAGCAAAAGGCTCACAACATTTTGTCAGTGGTTGTAGGGTGGAAAATAATTTGTCACCTACAAGGTTCTGGAGATGCTTTTGGAAAATGAAGACTGGGCATCTCCTACCAATATATGGCAATAGTATTTCATTTTTGTCCTGATCTGGCTCTTGCAAAGTTAAAAGATAGAGTCAGGTACTTACTGGAGGGGTACATAGAACCAACTATTTTTCCAACATCTTTACCAATTGTTGTAGCATATCTATGAATGATAATGGGTATGCTCCCATTCGCATTAATACAGTAGTAAATACTGTATGTTGGTCTGCAGTCTGAGGTTTATCTCCGGCTGTGCTGGCCAAACTCTCTGCCTTCAAGCAGAGAGGATCCCCAGATAAGGCTATGTCGAAGGGCAGAGTCTCATCTTGGGAAACAGCTACCTGACCACGTTTTATACAAGGTTTACAGGGAATTTTTGGCCGAGTCTATGGGCTCAGATACCCCATATTAAATTTGGTCTTGTGCCACATCTGACTGTGTGGGGCAGTTGGTAGATATTCTGCAGTTTGAGATTCATTGTGGAATTCTTTTGATTTACTTCTAGCAGTTGACTACTTCTTCTACATGTTGCTGGCAATTCTTATATGTGTTGTTCTTGTCCTAAGTATTATTGTTCATTACCAATCTTTGTTTGATTATTCTATTCAGTAACCTTCCCTATGTCACAACAACAAAGTATGCATGAGTTTCACTTCATGTCTGGGTTGAGTTTAAGTCCCTATAGGCACTCAAGGCATGGGTCCTCCCTGAAGGAACATCTGTTCATTGTGATTGGTGAAAGTTATGGGTCCAATGGGTTGGTTTTCCTCTTAATAACTAAAAATAAATGAATAAGTAAATGCATATTTTTCACTGTGTGGTAGTGGTTAACAAGCTCATCTCATGAACCAGTATTAATCTAGTGAGTTTGGATATCATTTCATGAGCCACATTTACAATTGTGCTGTACAAAATGAGGTTAAGTAAATATAATCTTGCTATTGTACAGAGTTCAATCCTCACTTGCCCTTGTATCTAACAAAACATAGCCTAGTAATCAGAACCTTTTCCCATGGATCAACAGATCACTAGTGTCATAGCATAGCTATGGACGATAATGTTTATGTCCCAATTCACATAAATATAGTAGTAAATACTGTATGTCGGTCTGCAGTGAGAGATTCATTGTGGAATTCATTTAACTCACTTCTAGCAGAGTCTGTCTATATTTCTGAGATGAGGTATTATGTACAGTATTTACATTAGTCGGACTATTGTCCTCATCTTTGTCGCCATATTTGTCACGTTTCGGCCGTTGTATGCTCCGGCCTTCTTCAGATGGTTGGAATTTCGAACTGAACCCTTTATTTCGATCACTGGGGTAGACTGTTCTAGTTCCACATGCTATGTTTGATGGATGTCAGTTATCAGTTATCTCCTGCTAATTTTCCCTCTGAAAGTTCTCCACTGCCTTAACAGGGTATTGAACTCACACTCTTTTAGTCTGTCACTGGATACAAGGACACATGGCACAGTGGATAAAGGCGTTGGTTAGATCCGGAGTGTACAACAGCCGAAACGTTGTGACAAATATGGCGACAAAGATGAGGACAATAGTCCGACTAATGTAAATACTGTCACTTCTAGCAGTTGACTACTACTTCTACGCACCACTGGTGAATCTTATATGTGTTGTTCTTGTCCTAAGTATTATTGTTCATTACCAATCTTTGTTTGATTATTCTATTCAGTAACCTTCCCTAGGTTACAACAATTAGCTCAATACTAAGTACTGTACATTTGTAGCTTAGTGTCAGACTAATTTAAACTCAAAATTATTGAGTCATAAGTAATTTCTGTTTTTGAGAGCCAATTTTAACAATGAATGTATAATAAAATACAATAATTTTTTTTTAAGCAATTTCACCTCAAGCAAGTCATTAAAGACACCAAGACACAAGGGTTTACTGGGTGTGGAAGAATTAGAAAACAGAAACTTTACTAAGAAATAAGAACAATAGAAGTGTAATCAGGAGGCCAGTGGAAAGTAATTGACATTGCATTTAAATTTTTGACGATTAAAGTTAGCTAGAAAGCATGGAACTGGAAAAGAGTGCCCCAAGCAAGAAGTCTGAGGAAAGCAACTGTTAGCATAGAACTTACGGTTATATGTAACCAATTCAAATGTAAATTGGTGAGACCTCAACGCCAGTCTAGTACTGCACTTAAATTAAAAAAAATTTAGGTAACATGGTGAAGAACCCATCCAAACAGTTGCCATGAAAGTATTTATAGAAAAGATACAGGAAGACAACTTTACGGATGTAGGAAAGTGACTAAAGTTGAGATGTCAGATCAGAGCCAATAATATTACTGATTCTTCTTTGGATTTAATCAAAATTCTCTAGATATATAATGGGTTACTAACCATTTGTAGCAGTTAAGAATAAATTTAAAATACACTAACCTACCTTAGACTGTGCATGGCCATGGCAGCATAAACAGTGGATTAAAGGAAAAAAATCTTGTTTTTTTCCAAGACAATGAAAGGCTCCACATAACAAGAATAAAACAAGAAACATTTGGAAGTCATCTGGTCTGTTCTACCCTAAGTATGATTTAACCTGGCCTTGCAACAACCAATTATTACCATTTTCTATGACTGCAAAAAGCTTTTCCAAGGAAAACTTGCTCTAATGAGAACCAGATTCAAGATTTTGTTGAAAGCTTTTTCACATCAAAACCAGTGGAATTTTACTCAAAAGGTATTAAAGAGCTGTCTGGTAATGTGGCAGAGAATGTTGGACAATCTTCCCACAGATGAGGTAAAAAACTAGAGGCAGCAGAAGGCTACTGAAAACTCCCTGGACAGAGTTAGTAAGAAATTTTTTTACGAAAATGACGAAATATTTTAATCAATGAAATAAGCAGGTATGGTGGCTCCATCTACCAAAAGATTTATATGCTGCTTCATTTCTGTAGTCTACTTTCATGCCTAATAATTGTGGTGGGAGGAGATCTAATAATCCATGATGCTAGAAATTTCTTGTGAATTCTTAATTTGTAGTCAGTGTTTAAATTAAGTTGGTGCCACTAGTGACTTCTGTTTTAAAACATAAAATGAGGGGTTGGCATAAAAAGAAATCTTTAGGTGACAGAGGTCATAATAAGAGGACATAGTAAAAGTCAAAAAAATAGAAGTTGGGACCCATTAATTATGTGGATAGATAGATAGATAGATAGATACCCTCTTGTGTCAAATAAATTGAGGCGATATAGAAAAAAATCTAAAAATTGAAATTACCCCACCGACATCCCTGTGCCAAATAAGTTTGTTGGTGGCCAATCACTAGGAAGATTTATAAAAAACTGAACCCTCTCACTGACTTATTAGACACAGATGATAGATACATAGATAGTTGAACAGGTTGAAAATGACAGATAGATAAAAACAGACTGACATAGACAGATGAACAGGTTGAAATAGGTAAAGAAATATAGATATGAGGAGACTGACATAGATAGATAAATAGATAGATAGATAGGAACAGACTTAAATAGATAGATAAATACTCATCTCTACTTAATAAGCTGCAGGAGTTAATAACAAAGAAAGGTTTAGAAAAATTGTAGCTACACCAGGTTTTTTATTAGGCCTGACTGAGGTGCAGTTTCAAGAGTCAATTTCATTTTGCTTTATCAATTTATGTTTGCTTGTAATGAAATTTATCAACATAATTGAAACAAAACTGAACTTGGCAGAGTATGTTCTTGGACATATTTCAAGCAAAGTTTTGAATCTGCTATATATATATTATATATAAATATATATATATATTTATATATATCCTTTTCACAAACTGACTTTTGAACTAATGTGCTACCTGTCCTATGAATTTCTGCATACAGCCTCTACTCTAAACTAAATTGCTTATTATTACTGGTTCTTTGTTTTGCTCCATGCAACATTGTTGTCAGAACAATGGTTTCAATAAGTTAAAGACACTGAAATATTCCTTGAATAATTAATTCAGTCCTAACCAGAATCAGGAATGAAGCCACAGTAGAATAATGGTTAGCAACTCAGATTGAGGAATCAGAGAATTGAGTTCGAATTCTAACCGAGTTCATTACATTCACTTATGCGCCAATATGCTTGGGAAAAATATGAACCTATCTCTTCTCCCTCCAGATATGGGTAAAATAGTAGGACAGATCTACTATTAGCTTTGGGTTGCAACCTGTCTAGGATAAGGAAACTCTGAAATCAAACCCTGTAAGTAATGCCTCTTTAGGCAAAGGCTAGAAGAAGGTGACTAAAAAAAACAAATCCACTACTGAGAGGAGGAATGGAATAACTATAATATCTCTGGTGCAAAAGGAATAGGCAAGCCATTGCTTTATTCTGTCTTGAAGGTCATCATGAACCTCAATTGGGAGATGGAGGAGAGTGGTGACCACAGCAGGGCAAAATGTGCTGAATAAAATTAGGATAAATGAACCAGAATCAATCTTATGTGATGAAATACACAATTTAACTCTAATGTGGTATGAATTCATAGGATATCAATGAAGATACATAATGAATAAATAAGTAATATTATTTTTATATTGTTTTTAAGTATGAAACACAAATCATAATTTGGTCTTTTTCACAGGTTAGTTACACAAATAGGCCCTTGTGCAAATTAATTGAAACAAAATGAATAATTCTGCTATTATTTACTATTTTTCATATTTTTCCAATGAAACATGACCCAGTGCACATGTTATTACTTCGTATATTCCATTCTACAAAGTCGTTCCTTGCAGATTGACCACAGATTCTCAACTGGATTTAAATCAGGAGAGTTTCCAG
Organism: Acanthosepion pharaonis; assembly: GCA_903632075.3. Taxonomy (NCBI): domain Eukaryota; kingdom Metazoa; phylum Mollusca; class Cephalopoda; order Sepiida; family Sepiidae; genus Acanthosepion; species Acanthosepion pharaonis. Next base: position 938,992 of record CAHIKZ030000459.1, read on the forward strand.
ACCAATCTATAGTACTTTGATTTGCTCACTGGTAAGGTTTGTTGATGCAGCATTACAATTTTTGTACAATTCCTTAGAGTAACATCCATCATAGACAATGCTTGTAGGACAACTAATCGACAGTCGAGACAATAGTGTCTGGGCATGATAAAAATATGATGCAATTACAGATGATGCAATATTTTTTAAGGCCAAACAAATTTCATGATACACCCCAAAAATAGATTCATATTACTGTACACCACTACAAATGACGTAATCTGAGTTTAAAAAAATTGATTACACCCTGTCAAGTTGGTCTAAAACTGACTGTATGGTGAAGGAAAGGAAACTAAAGCAGTTGTTTCAGTTAATTTGCACAAGAGTGTACAAAGAAAATAAGAATTAATATTTTAAAAAAAAAATAAAAATGAATATGGAACAATCCAAATTAGGGTAATTGGTGAGATACTAATAAAGGAAAGAGAAAAAAATGACTCAACATTAAAAAGACCAAATTTATAGTTCTTAGCAAAAGAAAAACCCAACATGTAAACTACAAATTGAAGATTTTAACATCAAAGAGAATTTTAAATATTTTGGAAATGTTTTAACAGAGGAAGGAAAATGCAACATTGATATCTAAAAGCATATTGAATTAGCAAAAGAGGCAGTCCAAAAGCTAAACAAAGTATGAAGAAACCAAAAAATTTAATTAGGAACAAATGAAAAAGTGCTAAATTACTATGTGATATCAATTCTCTTTTATGATAGTGAATGCTGGCTATAACACCACAAAAAATTAGAGAACTTACAATCATAGACAAATGAATTTTCTTGGACACATAAGAAGGAAAGAGGACTTGGAAAAATTAACCCTCACAAGACATATCAAGGGCAAGCGAGATACAGGAAGGCAGCAGTTTTTCGTCCTGATGATCTTGTCTAAATGGATGGCAGAACGAAGATACATGTGGTTTTGTCAAAGGCAGAAATGTTGCTAAGGGTTACAAGATACAGGAAATGGTAGAGGGCCATGATCGCCTACATCCTGAAAAGACACAGCACATAGAAGAAATCTATTCTACTTAATCATAAAGTTTATTAGAATTATTTTTAGATGATTGTCAACCATTTTTCTTCATTTTGACAACTATTTACGTACTTAAATCTTAATATGTTAACTGCTCAATCACAAATTTCTTTAGCCTGTCAATCTACAGTAGGAAGTAGACTACAAACACATGACTGGAAACAATGGATAAACTTTTACTGAGATTCAAATCCTTATTCCTTTTTCTTCAAAGAATTTTGATAAATATTCAACTGCTTTAACCACTGTAAGAATTTAAGGATTTTGTAGAAGACCACATCTAAGATATTTCTACTACTGCATTCTATGACATACCTCAATGCCATATTTGTTTTTCTAATAGAGCAAGTCCTCGGGTTGTGAGAGTCCTGAACTATGACAATTCATAGTTACAACGCAATCTCCATTAAATTTGTTTCATCTTATGCATGTTCTTCACCACTAATCAAGATTTGTTGTGGTTTTGTGTACCTTAAAACATGTGTATACATATTGAGTTTCCCTTTCAAAGATAAGGATATTTTTGGTGTACCTTAAGACATGTCTATACATATTGAGTTTCACTTTAAGAGATTAGGATATTTTTATTGTATCTTAAAACATGTGTATACATATTGAGATTCCATTTGAAAGATAAGAAATTTTTGTGATTCAAAAAATGTGTATACATATTGAGATTCTCTTTAAGATATTAGGACATTTTTGGCATACCTTAAAACATGTGTATACATATTAAGTTTCCCTTTAAGAAATAAGGATATATTTGTGTACCTTAAAACATGTATATATATATATATTGAGTTTCTATTTAAGATGTAAGGATTATTTTGGTGTACCTTAAAACCTGTGCAAACATATTGAGTTTCCATTTAAGCGATAAGGATATTTTTGGTATACCTTAGAACATATGTATATATATTGAGTTTCCTTTGAAAAGATAAGAATTTTTTGGTGTACCTTAAAACATGTGTATACATATTGATTTTCCATTTAAGAGATAAAGATATTTTTGTATACCTTAGAACATATGTATACTTACTGAGTTTCCCTTTAATAGATCAGGATTTATTTGGTGTACCTTAAGATATGTGTATACCTACTGAGTTTCTCTTTAAGAGATAACAATATTTTTTGTGTATCTTTAAACATGTGTATAGATATTGAGTTTCTCTTTAGTAGATAGGGATTTATTTGGTGTACCTTAAAACATGTGTGTACTTATTGAGTTTCCCTTTAAAAGATAAGGATATTTTTGGTGTACCTTAAAACATGTGTATACATATTGTGTTTCCATTTAAGAGATAAGGATATTTTTTGTGTACCTTAAAATATATATATACATATTGAGTTTTCCTTTAAGAGATACAAATATTTTTGTGTACCTTAAAACATGTATATACATATTGAGTTTTCCTTTAAGAGATACAAATATTTTTGTGTACCTTAAAACATGTGTATACATATTGTGTTTCCATTTAAGAGATAAGGATATTTTTGTTAAATTATAAGTTGGTGAATTCCTGATAAAAAAGAAAAACAAATGTGAGTTTTTTTTTTCTTCTCCTGATTGGATGCTGTTTTTGTGTACTGCAACAGATACAGGTATACAAATGTATAATCATATTTGTTTTGGCAATGGTAATATATAATTTGGCATTCCCTGACCGAGCAGCCAGTACTGTTTTAAATTGAAATTCATGAGATCTTTCTTTTAAAACACTTTAAGCAAACAGGTTTCTCAAGTTCAGTAACTCTTAATACCCTGTTCAATGGTTGGGGTTACAATCTAAATCTTCTAATTGATGAGGTGTGGAATGTTAACATTCTTTGTGACGCTGTAATGCTAGTCCACAGGGTTCGAAGAAGAGTGATCATAACCAACGCCCACAGTCTTTACTCTCTCAAAGCTTTTTTCACCATTGATCTTAAGAAACTAGCAGGTCAGATATTACTGGCCGGGTTTAGCACCATTCATGGCATCCATATGAAAGTCTTGATCTGACAAGTCTATTTAAGTACATGACTCAAGTTTTCATGTTGATTTTTTAGTTTTGTAGCAATTTGCTGTCATGTTATATTATTATCCGTCAGTTCAGAAATAAGATTATACAATATCATTTAAATATCACTTAACTAAAAATTGATTGTATCAACACTTTCACTGCTGCATTGTTGTCTGGTCTCCTGGCCTGTTTTGGAAAAAACAGGAAATTGTCATTTTCTAGAAATAAATGAAGACACTGATGGTTATTTTGCATGGACACTGCCATTTTGGTCTTGATCCAATATTCTGCAGTACAGACTAAGCAAAATGATATTACCAGCAAACACTATAATACAAATAGGTAAAAAAATGTCACATTGTATGCTAGTCTATGTCTACTGCTGGTTTGGAAATGTCATTAAGTACTACTTAGTTTATAACATGAACACTAAAGAACTATATATAATTTAGATCTTGAAAATATATTTTCAATTGAGCACTGCTGAATGACAAGCTAATTCTTAAAACAACAGTCACCTGTGTAAATGCAACACTTTTCAATAAAATGAATGGAGCAATATGGCTGCTTGGCATTTGTTTATATTTGTAAAAACAATATGCTAGATTTAGCTGACTCATTCTATTGAGTGAAGATAGCCCAGTGGTAGAAGCTCTGACACCAAATCAGTTGGGTTTCAATCTGGGCTTGAGACATTCAGTTGTCTAGTCGCACTGAGGAGCTGTGATGCAGTGAATGACATATATTTTCATGTCAGTGAGAAATATATATATATATATATATATATATATATATATATATCCATGTAAAATGAGAACAAATAGAGTCCAATTCTGACATTCATAACATTCAATTTAAAATAGGGCTCAATACAAAAGTATAGCAATATTCTTTGTTTTAGAATATTACATCAAAAATATGTAAAAAAAAAGAACACTACACAAATGCAATCATGTTTTGATGCATATTAACACATCTTATCCGGTATATTAGTACATAACTGGTGAGTAGATAATTTATTGAGATATTTAAAAAAATAAAAAAATATATATATATATATATATATATATATATATATATATATATGTCATAATAACTATGTCTTCAGCAGCGGATGTGTTATTTAACCAGTGATACAGATGTGGAGGGAAGACGAAGATTAAAACCAAGACAGGCAAATATCAAATGACAAAAAATGGTTTCTGAGTTGGAGGATTCATGCAACCTTTCAGTTAATAAATTAGTCCTTTAAAAATAAATATTTAACATTTCTCAAACATTGGGTCACTTTCTTGCTGATGATAAAAAACATGCTTCGTGATCCCTTTGAAGCATATATAAACAAAGTTTATAGACCAGACAAGCTAGTAAAGAGATCAAGATGAATACATGCAACATCAGTTCACAATGGCAGCTTCAAAGAAAATTCCTTTACTCATTCACCCAACTTTCTCACCAATCTACATGACACTTACCCTATTCCCACTTTCTCCCTTGACTATTTTTTCTCACACATACATGCAAAAAAAAAAACATTTCTTTTCATCTTAAGAAGTAAGTACAAACGGGACTTCAACACAAGGTCTTTAATGCTCATACACATCTGAGAAAAATTTAGTTGTAAAAACACTAAAATAAAAAAATATTTTATATTCAAAAACCTTTCTTGAGTTTTTCTTTTTTGTGGGTTGATTCAAATCCACAACATAATTCCTGCACTTCTTGTCAAATTTAAAGGACTAATATGGCGAGAGGTGCTAATGGTTAAGTAAATTAACTCAAGGTTACAGAAAGGATAGTATCTAAACTAAACTCCACCTTAATTTTGAGGGTCAATGTAAAGAAAGTTCTTTAAATATAACACATCATGAATAAAAATTATTATGTTTTGATTACTGCTAAAAAGATTAAGTATTTAAAGATGCAAATACAATAAAAAAGATAAATTAAGTTATAATATTTGCTGATCTTCATGAATCTAATATTTATAGCAATAAATTAAGCAAGATGACCCCACTTGTCTATGAAGGAAATTCTGCTAACTACTGCCAGATGTCATTGCTAAAACAGTATATAAGAAAAGTGTAAAGTAACATTTTCTTCTTTTTCTTTTTTAGATACAGAATATCTTAGAGATAGGAGATGTATTGTTTCCACTGTGGAGTTTTTCAGTCCCCAGTGAACCTCATGTCACATTATTCACAATATGTAAAGTACATGATATATGAGTGTCCTAAACTTACTTAACTACATAGAGAGTAATCTAATAATTTTACCAAACCAACAAGTAACTATTCCCAAAATCTAAATTTCTTATGATTTCCTATGAACTTTGCACACATGTACGTGTGTATTTTTATGATGTATAATCGTATTCGAAACAAAAGTGAAGATGATAAGACAAAGTTGAGAATTTATTAATGACATGTTTCACAGACAGCAGTCTGCTTTCTTTGGCTTCCTCGGTTTAAAATGAAATAAAGACAAAACTCTATGTCAGAAAAAATGCCTTGGAATCTCTGAGGATAAGTAGTACTCATAAATCAAATCTAATTACATAACTTATCACCTCCAATGTCCAGACTGAAGTGAGTGTCTGTTTTCCCTATCTATATCAGAGGTGTTTGGTGTTGCTGGATTTTAAATCAGTCCACCAAAACTAGAGAATTTTTTTATTATACATATAATATTGAGTTTTACTGTAAAGAAAGTTCTTTAAATATAACCCTTCATGAATAAAAATTATTATGTTCTGATTACCACAAAAATTAAGTATTTAAAGATGCAAATACAATAAAAAAAATAAATTAAGTTATAATATTTACTAATCTTCATGAATCTAATATTTATAACCAAGCAATGAATTAATCAAGCAGTAATTTTATCAATCTTTTAAAATATTATTCACTATGAGATTATTTGCATTCTTTTTTCAAATGATCAATATTAGAGTAAAAAAAAAATTAAATTTCACTTCATCTTACATTTTATCTTTTAGTATTTGTTTTTGTTTAATGTCTTGCATGTTACTCTTGTAGTGAAATTAGTAATTTTTGAAGAGATATATTTAGTGAGAGCAATATTTTTATCATATATATATATATATATATATATATATATATTGTTATCCACAGAGATCCTGTTTTGCTGTATCACAGCTCATCAGTGTGGCTAGACATGTAATTGTATCAAGTCAGGATCAAAACCTGACTGATTTGGCATCAGTCAGAGATTCTACCCATCAGCACCCAGTAGAGGGGAAGGTGAATTTTCACATATTTATTCTTTTGAATTTTTTTTTCAGTTTTCTTCCTTATACCAATTTGGCTTATCCACAGGATTATTGTGGGAAATTTTACTATACTTGAATATACATGTACATACATACACACCCACCCAGGTATATACCTATATTAGAGCCTTTTTTCATATACTCACATAAATTTGTCTTTCTTTCATTCTAACCTGAGGAAACCAGAGAGAGCAGACAACTCTCAACAAAATGCATCATTAATAAATTTTAAACTTTGTCTCCTCATTTTCACACACACATCTGTATATGAAAGATAACTTTGACATGAATACACTTTCATTCACTCCTTTTATATTATTTCTCGATGTTTTGCTCAGACAACAAGATATGTCATCATTAAATGTACATAGTTGTTTGTATATTTATTCAGAAACTATAATGTTTGAGGAAAGTGCAACATGCTTTCACTATCAACTAATAATACAATACCATCTCTCACACTAAATATATCTCTTCAACAATTCCTAATTTCGCTACTAGAGTAACACACAAGACAGTAAACAAAAACAAATACCAAAAAATAAAATGTAAGATGAGGTGAAATTTAATTTTTTTTTACTCTAATATCGATCATTTGAAAAAAGAATGCAAATAATCTCATAGTGAAAAAATTTAAAAAATTGATAAAATTACTGCTCACAACTCAGTCAGTTATGAAAGCTAGATTGTGTGCAGTGAATAAAGTTCTGTATAGTTGTAGGAAGCAATTATCTCCCTTTTGACATGACAAATTTACTTATGTCCTAAGAGGCCCTCAAGTAGCAAGTAGCAGCTCATTGATGAGGGTGCTTAGCATAGGCAGATGCAGTAACCAGTTGTGGTTCAGCAAACAAGAGAACACCACCATGTGTCCAAAATAAGAGCATAAAATATATCAATGACGCAACAAGGAAACATTACAAGGAGGACCTTCTTTTTAACTGTCACTTAATGACTGCAGTCAAGTCATCATGAAAAGCTCATCAGAACAATTACCATGAATATATTTGTACAAATGGTATAGAGAAGCAATGTCATTGTAGTAGGGTAAGAAGAGGTCAAGATTTTTAGTAGTCAGGAAAGTATCATCTTAGAAGGCATTCCACACAGTTATGGTTCATAGGAAGAATCTGACTAAGTGGAACTACATTCTTCCTAATGGAATATGAAGGAAATGGAAGTATATGTGACATTGCAGATTTTATTTGTGAATGGTAGATCTGGTAGAACTAAGGAATGTAGCTTGTCAGAACATTTTCCATGGAAATAGTGTGACATTTACAACATTGTATCTGTGGGAATGGGGTTGTAGGATGGAAAACAGTTCATCACCCAAAAGGCTCTGTAGATCCTTTTGAACTTTATCAAGACTGGAAAATGAAAGCTGAGCAGCCTCAGCCCAGATCTAGCTCTTGTAAATGAAGAGGATAGCAGAAAAAATTAGGTACTTACAGGAATGGTACATGGATCCAATCCTTTTATGTTTCTATAAATCCTTTCATGGTAATTGGTTGGATAAGCTCTTCACTATGGTAGCTAGACGCTTCAAATTTAAGTGTGATTCTAGACTGGAGTTTGGTTAGGTTTGTTTTATGGCATATCAACTAAAATGGGTCATTTAATGGCGACAAGATTTTTATTTCAGGTAATATTTTCTTTTTTCAAATATTTATTGCTGATACTAATTTTTCAAAAAGTATTTCTGGTATTAAAATCTATTTTTACACTTTCATAGTGTTTTGAGTCAGGTTGTGGGGTCAACTATTTGCCCATAGCTGGGACTCTAACAGGTGCTACCACCCCAGGACAGGGTGCACCTGGTAACACCAGCAAATAAGAGGTGGTTGCACACACCTCAAAACCTCCTGATCAGAGGCCTTGCTGCTGGATGTAGTTTATCGTCTTACCCAGGACATGGATCTTGTTTATCATCATACCCAGGATGACTTGTGATGTGGCTCCATACTTTCCAGCCAACTTTAATCAACAAAAATTTCAATTCAATGTCAATCACTATCTGCTGTCATCCTAATTACCCTTCCTCTGTCCTTGCTCCTTAGCAATGCTCATGTTTCTAAGTCTTCCATACCCAGTAACCCCTTGTGTCTCTCTGGCTTTAATGCTTTGCTTGGGGTGAACTCAATTAAAAAAAAATCTTTAACAATGAATCATATATATGGGTTCTACTTAAGTTCTGGGAAGAACTTAAGATCCAATAGTCATTCAAGGCAAGGGGCCTCCTTAAGAAAGAACATATATTCATCATGACAGGCAGACATTCAGGGTCAGCTCGGTGATGGTGGAATGTTACTAGTTTGGTTCTTGGGGTACTGAATGTGACCAGCTAGTTGTTCTCCCACTGATTTATTAGAGGTGGGTCAGAGGAGAAATCAGCTGCTAGGCTCTGGTCATCTAGATTTTGGGAGGTGCACCCAGATATCATTGTATCATCTCCATAGATATTCGGTAAAGATAAGAGTATGCTCTGAGGCAGATCTTTAATATAAAGCAGAAAGAGGGTAACACCAAGAAACAAGCCTTGGATGATGTCTACATTCATCAGATATGAAAATAGCAATAGAGAAGTGAGAGGTTAGAAAAAGCCATTGAGAAAATATTTGCAATAGACATTTGGTGATGATGATGTCACCTAACCTCAGAAAAGAGAGTTTGTTATGAGGAACTTACTAGAGATTTGGTATCAATTTATATTCTTATATGGGATACCAAAAACAAATTGACAAATTGAATTGACTGTTTAGAAAATAAGTTCATCCTACTTTGAGTGCTAATTGTCCAGATTAATGGTGTTTGAGAATCCACATTAGTTAATAACAATTTTTTTGAAAGAGTTAACACTTAATTTCAATTGGAAGTAGACAATAATTTTGCAACAGTTTAATTATATAAATATTTGCATTCTTTTACCTAAATTATTTCTCTGGTTTCATTACACAAAAATTGTTAATATTAACTACTTTAAAACTAATTTACATACCTTGAGATTGTTTTTAATGCAGTAAATAATTTTTTGGCATAAAAGATATAACTTGAGTTATTATTGTCTTTTTAATTTTAATTTGTAGGTAATAATTTTGCCTTCATAATCATTTATGAATTTTTAAAAAATCTTACAAATCTTCCAAGCTTGTTGCCCAAATGAAACATCATTGATACCTGTTGGATCATGTACGCTTTAATGTAATGTAGGGATTATTATGAAGCCTACCACTAGGAAAGTTAGTTCACTGTGTCGTACCAAATAATTTTTCTCATCAGAATCTATCATACACATTTACAAATCTGCCACTCAGCTGTGCATTGAATATTGCTGCCATATCTGGTCTGGTGCTCCTACTATCTATCTCAAGATTCTTGACAAATTCCAAAGAAGGCTCTGTAATGTAGTTGATCCTGATATGGTATCTCAACTTCAGTCCCTTCCTCACTACTTTAAGATGTCTTCACTCTGCCATTTGTACAAATATTTTCATGACAACTGTTCTGATGAGCTTTTCATAGTGACTCAACTGCATGGATTTAAACATACTAATAAATTAGTATATAGGTCTTACCAATTTATTGTAAAAATAGTGAGATGTAATCGTAAGTTCTATTCTAATAGTTTCTGTTCTCGTCTATAGAATTCTCTTCTGATTTCTTCCTTCCCTTCCATCTACGATCTTCAAAAATTTTAATCCAACATCAATTGCCATCTTCTATCTTCATTAATCCTCTTATTTTATTGACCTTTCCCTTCACTAAATTCATTTTCAGTAACCTCTTGCATCTTAGTGGCATTAGCACCTTGCTTGGGATAAAATGATAAAAAAAAGATTTAAAGATTTATCTTCCTTGTGGAAAAAAGGACAAAAATTTCTTTTGAATGGACAAGCAAGTATACATCGGCTGGAATGCCAAAACTGGTTTATATTTCAAGCACAAAGATGAAGATAATAGTTGGTAAAATATACAAAATAATGCTTCATACTGTGTTTGATGATTGACCTTTGCATCTTCAGTGGGAGCAATCATGTAAAGAAACAAGCATGAATTAAAGTTAGCATAAAGAATATTGCTTGGAAGTCTTGTGAAGTCTTCAGCACCAATGGGCGTTAATTAAAGAAAGATCTGAGGCATTTTTATATTTTGTTTTATTCTTAGCATTCGCTTTTCATTGCTTAGAGCATTTTTTAACCAACAAAAGTGTATCAAAATCAGCTTCCGGGTTTTTTACCCTCCATTCTCTATGATTGGCTCAAAATTTGAAGAGTCAGTAAGAAGAATCGAACACAGAGTTTCTCACTCACCCAATATATATATACATGTATATATATATGTAATCCTCACTCCTCCTCCTCAGTGCCATTAGACTCCTCTGTGAAGTATTGGATAAAAGCCTCACCACACTATGTGTTGTTGCTTCATTTTATTTAGTACGTATGTTTTTACATAACAGAGTTGTGAGACACATGCATACTTGTGTGTGTGTGTGTGTGTGTGTGTGTGAGTGTAGATAGATAGATATGATGAAACATATATATATATATATATATATATATATATATATATAATATTAGTGGTATATCTATATATATATAATATTAGTAGTAAATACTTTTTATTCCCGGAGTTGTTTTTTTCTGTTTTCTTTTTGAATTTGTAGGTCTGATGAATTGGATCGTATTTACAATTCCAATGGAATAAATTTTACCATGGAATAGTGTTTAAGCCTTTTATTATATAAATATATATATATATATATATATATATATATATATATATATATATATAAAGAGAGAGAGAGATAGATAGATAGATAGATATAGTGATTATATTTGTATTTTTCTTGCTGGATTTTTAAAAGATATTCATTTTCAGTTTTTGATTTTTAAGTAACGCAGTAAGAATTTGTTTATATATATATATATATATATATATAAAAACAGTGAGAAATAAAATTTATATTTGTACCAAATGGTGAGGAACAAAATGTATATTATATTTATAGATATACAGATATAGATAAATATACTGTACTTTGGCAGTAATCTCTCTCTTATACAAGTTGACTGACAAGGTACTACACTTAATTCTTGTTAAATTTTTCATGCATTCATAAAAGATTTCTTTTTGGACAGAGTGTGTAAGAACTTTCAGTCTGTAATGAAATCTATATAAAAGAGAGATTACTTCCCAAATACACCATATATATTTAGATAATATTAGTGGCCAATATATATATATATATATATATATATATATATATATTTATGTGTGTGTGTGTGTGTGCAGGTATGTAGAAAAATAGGAAAGAACACGTTAGATAAATAATCCAGGGTTCTTTAGTATTTTTGTTTTTATTTTTAAAAAACAGGGCTCCATACAGAAGTAGAGCTTAGATTATAATTATTTTAAAAAAAAAAAATAATTATATATATATTTTTAAAAAAATAATTTAAAAAAAAAAAATATATATATATATATATATTTCCAAGAGGATAAAATTCAGGTAGAGCTCTATGTACAAGACAAAGCAAGTATATAAAAGGCTCATACACTAATATTCCATGGTTATAATTTATTACATTGGAATCGTAATCACAATCCATTCATCAGACCTATATATATAATATACAGTGTAACCCGGATATAAGAGAGTTGTCTGGATCGGAGAAGAAGTCTCTTATATCCGGGTTTGGTTTATTTTATATACATTAACACAGGCTCTAATTTGGGACCAGAGAAAATCTCTTATATCCGGGTTTGGTCTATTTTATATACATTAACACAGGCTCTAATTTGGGACCAGAGAAAATCTCTTATATCAGGGTTTCTCTTATATCCGGGTTACACTGTGTGTCTATATATATATATATATATATATATATATATATATATATATATATATATATATATTTTTGTACTAATAGTAAATAAAATATTGATAAATAGATGGATATGAAAAAGAGTGTAAATGTTCACACAATAATACATATAGATAGGCATAAGTTAGAAGAAAGCGCATACACACACACATTATAATGTGTGTGTCTGTGTGTATAAACAAGTGCGTGTCTTATCCTTACTCTTTCCTTTTTAAGCGTGAATGGAGATATAGGTTTCTTCTTTCTCTTTCTATATATGAGTGCTTTTTTCTTTTCAATTTTTCTACACTAATTTCACCTTTCATGTTATTCTTCAAAATCTACCTGCATTTTCGTACGCTGTGAATGTTTTTCTCACATTTATTACCTTCTTCATCTTTTCCTTCTATTATTTTTTTCTTGCTCATCATTATTTCTTTTGCATGTTGCTTAATATAATATAAAACCGGAAGGTATATAAAAAAAAAAAAACATATATGCTGAGTACATTGTTTTATCTGATCAAAAACTCCTACGTAAGAATTCAATCTCTTGCTGCAGATAAGGAACAATAGTCTGGTCAGCTATTGTCCAACTGTTTTATCTTCACATTATCTATCTATCTCTCCCCCCCTCTCTCTCTCTCTCTATATATATATATATATATATATATATATATATATAATAGTCTGTCTCTCTCTCTCATTTTTTTTGTATAATCTTTTGCATGGTTTTTGTTTTCAACCGGAGATCTTGTCTTATGGGTGTTCTTCATCAATTCATGTAACCTCAGGCAGAGCACCTATCACAGAATATTTGCTGTGCCAAGCAACACAAACTTCTGAAGCAATGGAGAACTAGTTTTTATTCTGATTTTCTCAATTTACAACTAAGTTAGGTGTTACAGACCCCAATGCACCAATGATAATGGGGAAAAACAATGTATTTCTTGAACTTAACGGTTTTCTTTGACCTTGATATTATGGTCCCCAGGTATAGCCCGATCATTGAGTAGACATGGCTAATGATGTCTGGCTAGATGGCCTTAAAGGATGCAGCCTGCTGGGAGGTTGAAATCCCGCAAGAGCATGGTCATATTTGATTGTCTTCTCTGACTTGTGGCGGTAGCATTTCTTGTTGACTTCAAGTACCAACTTCCTACATGGACATCAATGCAGATAGGTGACCATTTTATAATGGCAGCACTTGTATTCTTTCATTGCAAGCATTATACAAGTGCTAATAATTCTGGTGATATCCCACCACCATGACACA
>CAHIKZ030000459.1:957500-994407 GCA_903632075.3 Acanthosepion pharaonis
TCTGTCTAATTCTTTTTCATATTTAATTCTTTATATATCTACCTCTCTAATTCTTTTTCATATTTAATTCTTTATATATCTACCTCTCTAATTCTTTTTCATATTTAATTCTTTATATATCTACCTCTCTAATTCTTTTTCATATTTAATTCTTTATATATCTACCTCTCTAATTCTTTTTCATATTTAATTCTTTATATATCTAGCTCTCTTTCTACTTATTCCATTCTTTTTGTCACTGTCTGTCCTATAATTCTATCTCGTTCTCTTCACATCTATTTCCAATTGTGTTCTCTTTTCTTCATCTTAATCATATTGTCTTGTATTATTTCCTTTGACATACGCAGATGAAATGAAATGCTGCTCCTTCAAACACGTTTCTGTTTTGCCTACTCTGCTAGAATTTCTCATAAACAATGTCAGGATGATATTGCTCACCCTGCATTCAGAATAGTTTCAGGAATCTAACAGCCATTGCAGTTGCAATATCTTCATATGCCTCTCGACACTGATATTGATTAATGCCTTTCTTTTTAATTTATCAACACTTTGATGGTTATTTAAACATGAAAAATATTTTGAATTGTAAGAATATTTCCTTTTTTTTTAGCATTGACAATTTTTTGAGAATAACAATGATTTTCCCAGATTTTTCCCAATTGTTCCCCATCTTAATACTGACACTGCTTACCTTTGATGATCAAATGAAAGACAGCATTTTCAATGTGATTTGACAGTGGGCACAGTATTATAATCACAGATGCTAATTCTTTTCAAATTTGATATATTCATGTGGTAAGTGCACTCAGTATCAAAGACAGAGTTTAAGAAAGAGCATTTATAAATATAGACAGTGTGGACATATGAATCAACACTGCATGGTAACTCACAGTTTCATGCATCCAGTGGCATTCAGATCATTGGAAGATCACTTGAATTGTGAAATTGACCATCACCATGCATTGTTGGGTCATATATCCAGATTTCTCTCTCTCACACATGTGCACACACACACACACACATATACCTATATATGTGCATATTTCAAAAATTAGAAAATCACCTGAGTATACCTAAAGGTTGAAACCATGAAATTTAAAAGCACTGTACATTAAAGTTTTATTTTCTTTACATGTGTATTAAGCACTTTTTAATATAACTCTTTCCTGGTCTAATTTAACTCTGACCAATAACTGTTATATATATATATATATATATATATATATATATATATATATGAAGAAATATAGTTTTAAGATGTGCTATAATTATCGGATAAAGTTCTCAATATCAGAGATAGAACATATGTAAATATAAAAGTGAACATTGAAATCAACACTCGGAGGCAACAGGCTCTTTCATGCTAGATGCAATCATCAGGCCAACATGTGAAACAATCTGTCGCCTCTGAGTGTTAACTTCAACGTTCACTATATATATATAATAATAATAATAATAATAATAATGGTTGGTTTCGACGTATGAGGATCTGACAACTTAATTGATTCAGTTATGAAAGTTTGTGCGATAATCTTAAGTGGCATTTAAGACCTGCTGGTGATTTACAAAGGAGGCCACATATGGAGCAAGTGTGAGGATTGTGAGATGAGATCACTGTTAGATTGGCTGAACTTTTAGTTCTTTCTCTGGCTTCTTGAAGATGATTCAGACAAGCAGATTATATTTATATATATATATATATATTTATGAAGAAATATAGTTTTAAGTTGTGCTATATTTATGGGATAAAGTGCTCAATATCAGAGATAGAGCGTTTGTAAATATAAATATAAAAGTGAACATTGAAGTCAACACCCAGAGGCAACAAACTGTTTCATGCTAGGTGCAATCGTAAGGTGGCCTGACAATTCCACCTAGCATGAAATAGCTGAGTGTTGACTTCAATCTTCACTTTTATATTTATATACATATATCACTTTAAACATTATTTTGAGTGGATATTCATATTTGTGTAGATGCTCTATTTATTTATTAAACAGTATATTTATTTATTTTCTCCTACCAGCCTGAAATCTTATTAAAGAAAAAATATGTGCTCTCCAGCAGGATTCAAACCTGCATCTCTCTCAGAAAAGGGAAATCCCTGTTAAATTTGAATTGCCTTAACTGACTCAGCCACAGTGTAGCCTCACCAACCAAGCAGAGTTTGAAAAATACCTTTAAGCGAAATCACTCTCATATCAAATTCCTTGAAATTTTTGTATCTGTATACAAACCTAATAAAACTAAATAAAGTTATTTTCTAATGTATTGGATTTATCAATCCAACAGATTTTTATCATGTTAATATTATTTTTAGTGGATACTCATATTTAAGTAGACACCCCATTTATTTTCTTGAATATTCAGACTGGTAGATGAAAATAAATACATATACCGTTTTATACATAAATGGAGCATCTATATGAATAGCCACTAAAAATAATGTTTAAAGTGATAAAAATCTGTCAGATTATTAAATAAAACTTCATATATATCTGTCTATAATAGGTCATTAGATTTTTAGTGTTCTGAACATGAGACCGGTTTTGAATCTAAACATAGTTGATTTGCCAGCAAGTTGACTTCATGATAATATCAGTGGGACAATTCCAGCATGTGGCACTGTTGGGAAGGAATTGGTTGACACATGTCTTGGGAGTGAAATGGGATAGAGAAAAACTCTTCGAAGCTGTTGATGGTTCTGCTAGCATGAAGTCACAAATCATTGCGACAGAGTTTATGAGCATATTGGTCTTGTTCTACTGCTGATTACACCAGGTTATGTGGTCTTGTCCAGAAAGTATAACTAAGCTCTGCTCAGCATAGTTGCAGTATAGACTGCAGGTTAGCTCTGTATTTGTTGAACAAATATGAGTCTGAGCAGGTGCAAGTAATAGGGATTGACTAGCTACCATAGTAGACAGAAATAGAAATGAGAAGACAATAATTATATATATATATATATATATGTCAACTTCCTATCTAATGATTTCCACATGACAACTGAAACAGGAGATGAAGCAAAAAAGAAAAGTACATCGAAGAAAAGGTAAATAAGAAAGAAAGAGAAAAACAAAATGAAAAGTCGATGAAAGGAAATTATGGAAACATGCTTTCAGTTTTATTACTTTTCGCCCATTTTCTTCAAGTCTTTTTAAGTAGGTAAAACTATCATACTTATTATAAAACCCAGGTTGTGTGTGTGTGTCTGTACATTTATATATTGGATTGGATTTCCTACATTTTTCAACCAATTTCAACAAAACTTCACAGGACTACGTAAAATTACCTTGTGGTGGTTCTGACAGTGCCAAAAATTGTAAAAACACAATTGTTTTTGCACGAAATCAATTTGAATACACAATTAAGAGGCGTCACGAGAATGAAAGGGGGACAACTCATATCGAGTTATACTTATTATAAAACCCAGGTTGTTTGTGTGTGTGTGTGTGTGTGTGTGTGTTCATTTATATATGGGATCGGATTTCCTACATTTTTCAACTGATTTCAACAAAACTTCACTTTTTTTGGCAGGTCGTGTTTCTTATTGTCTTGCACACTTTTTTCTTTATTTTTACATTCAGAATACTTTAAAAATTCCATTTACAAGACAATTGTTTATAATAAAATTCTACTCAATCAGTAGACTCATAACGATTGAAAACAATATTTTTGTTTGAGTTTGGGTTTGACCAACTCGTAAAAATAAAAAAAAAAAATAAAAAACTAATTAAGACATGCATGTCCGTCTCCTTAAACAATAATCTTTGTCAATTTTATTTTTCAGTCTTTATGATGGTCGATACTTGATCTATCTCTTACTGTTACATCCCCAGGCAACACCAGACTCTACTGCTAGTACTTAATATTTTTCTTTTCTTTACAGGGCCCACACACTACATCAGAAGGTAGGTTTAGTTTACTTAGTTTTGTGGCATATCAAGCCCAGTTGATTATTTAATGCCGACAAAATTTTTATGAATAGAATATGTATTCTTTGTAAGGAATCAGTTTGTATATAAAGTTTTATTAGTGTATTTTTGTAAAGAGGGTTTTTGTCGAGAGTCAAATGTATTGCTTTTTCAAAAATGTGTTGCTGGTAATATTTTTAAAAAAATGCATTGTTGGTATTTTTACTATAAATATCTATTTTTATACTTCCATAGTGTTTTGACCCAAATTTGAGGGTTAACTATTGGCCCATAGCTGGGACCCTAACAGGTGCTACCACCTTGGGTCAAAGTGAATCTGAGAACAACGGCAATTAAGAGGCGGTTTCATGCTTCTTAAAACATTCTGAACAGAAGCCTTGTTGCCAGATACCCAGGATGATCACAAGGTAGGTAGACATTATAGTATTAATATACAGATCCTCTTGGGCATTAAAATATCCCATGGAAAACAGTGGGCGCTAAAATGTCACAAACGGTTTTTATGATGTATTTGTTTAAATTTCTAAAGAAAGATATTTACACTGAAAATATTTTCTGTTTGATGCTGCTGTGTGTAAATAACATTATGAAAATACCCCATCATGATCACATGACCATATACTCATAATTTTACTATTTCTCTAAAAGTCTTCAATTGACAGCTCTGTCTAAAGAATAGAATTGAAGATACAGAGATATGGTTCTACAGAAGGATGCTGAGAATATCATGGCCTGAACATGTGAGCAACAAGGACATTATAATGAAAATGGGCACTAGAAATACACTCAGAGTTAAATTAAGAAGGGTACTGTTAGAATTTCTGGGACATGTTACGAAGATGAATGTCTTGGAAAGAATTAATACTCAAAAGAGGTTCTAAGAAAAGGAGGGTTTAAAGGAAATAGTGAGTAACTTATCTAATGAATGAATGGCAGAGTAGGGCAGGGACAATGGAGGATGGTAAAGAGTCACTTATGAATTGCAAAAGAAGCCTTTCAAAGACTAAATGACTACATGAATTTTTATTTAATAATCTGACAGATTTTTAACACTTTAAACATTATTTTTAGTGGCTATTCATATAGACGCTCCATTTATGTATAAAACAGTATATATATTTATTTTCATCTACCAGCCTGAATATTCAAGAAAATAAATAGGGTGTCTACTTAAATATGAGTATCCACTAAAAATAACCTTAACATGATAAAAATCTGTTGGATTGATAAATAAAAATTCATTACCTTAGAAAATAACTTTATTTAGGTTTGTATTCAAAGCTGAGCAGATATTTAGACATTGGAATATCTCTTTAGAAATAAAGAAATGTGTGTAGAACTGCTGTGTCATATCTATTCTCCCATATACCAGTTAATGCAGGACAATTTCCAAACAGTGGACACTATAATGTCACAGACGGTTTTTATGAAGTGTTCATGTAAATTTCTAGATCAAAAACTTTACACTGAAAATATTTGTTTGACACTGTTGTGTGTGAATAACTTCATGAAAATACCCCAACATCATCACATGACCCAGACCATATCCTCATAATTTTACTATTTCTCTAAAAGCCTTCACTTGACAGCTCTGTATAAAGTTGCAGTCTGTACAATGAAATATATTTCTATCATCTTTCTCTCCTTCCCTCTTTACTACATCTTTTCTTTCATCTCTGTCTCCCACTCTCCCTCACCTTATCCTATTCTTTTCTCTGGTTTATTTATCCACTGAACAAATAAAAGTCTTTAGAAGAGAAAGTTACTTACTTGTCTAGATCATACCAGGACCTTGATTTTTTTGCAGATCCAGGTTCTGATCCATCAAGGGAAATGTCGCTGTTCTCAAACACTGAACATAAGTTCCGCACAATAGCTTTACGGTCGGCCTCAGTTGTTGGGGAAAACTGCACCTGGTCAGGTGACAAAACACTGCTGAACTTCTGATTACCAGCCGCTTCTGCAGAATTTGGCAATGGACCACTTTTTGCAGGGGTAGATTTGTCATCATCTTTAGCCAGGGGAAAATTCATAGGAATTGCTGAATCTTCGATTTGGGGGTCATTGTTTATATCAGTAACAGTAATATCTTTTGTAGTGGATTTAATAGCGTCTGCAGAAGAGAAAGAGTTATCTGGATTTGCATGTTCTGGGGATCTGTTTTGTTCGTTCAGTTGTTTGGACAGTGTTTCCAAATAGAAATTGTAGGGAGTAAAAGACCATCTTGAGTCATTGGGATCTCCGAATAATGGTCTTGCTTCTGGAGAGTTCTCCATGGAATTGTCCAGCATGAAGTGACGAAATGCAGCATGGTTCCTTATGTTACTGAATTCTGTAGAATATGTTTTATTCTGCTGACTTTGTTGCTGCGTTTTTGAACTGCTGTTCATCTGATCAGTGAAGCTGAAATTAATATCATCAGGGTTGACAGATGGGCGTTTTATTATGGCATCAGAATCCAATTCGCTAAAATCTCTCTGCAGTGCAGATTGTGAATTCTTTGAATGCAGAGAGTCATACGATGACCATCTTTTGCCCATCCTGGATTCAAGTAGATGTTTCGCTGCATTCGAACCACGTATACTGGGTGGATCAAAGAAATCCTGTTGTGAGATTTCCAAAAAAAGGTCTTCTGAAGAACGATGTTGAGGTCCCTGGGAATAAGGAGTCTTGGAGACAGACGTTTTCAAATGTCCATTTGATATGCCATCAGTATTATACTGGGTTGTCAAATTTGCTTTTTTCAATATTCCCTTCAGGGTAGACCTTTGTTTTGACGGCGCATTGCTTGCACTACTCGAAAAATTAAATGTTACATTGTTCATACGACGTCTGCCAGTCTTTGTAGTGGTTGCTGCCTGTGAGAGCTGAAGTTCGCTAGTGCTACGGGGACTTCTTTTTAAAGAACTCTCGGCTACCCAGTAGTTTGATGCATTTTCAGAATGACGGTTAAGATTTTCATCACTCCAGGAAAGACGTGATCTCTTCCGTAGCTGAATGACATCATTATCATAATCATCACTGTCATTGGCATTATCATCATCCTCATAAGGAATACCAGGACTCATTTGAGAATGATCTTTAACATCATCCAAGAGTTGATCTAGTTCTAAATCTGATGTTATATTACTGCACATAGGACTTTCTTTCGGAGAAGCTTCACTTGGAGAGGAACGACTTTTTATAGAAAAGCAATTCCTTTCTCTCTCGAGATATGAAACAGTTCGATAGGTTTTCGGAGTTTCTGGATACAAAATCCCCAAGCCATGCCTGTTAAATAAACAGTCAGGGCTCTCATTCTCCTGATTGTTGCTGACGACAGGACTTACGGGAAATGCTGCAACTGACAATCTCTGTCCGGCCGGGCTGCTGGTTAAGGGTGATCTTGATTTTTTTTCTGCCTGGTGCAACCTATTTGAAAATGCAGCTTCAACAAGACTAGGTCTTGACCTCGGAGGAGTGCTCATTTCTTCCATACTTGTCATTGCAGTATTTTTTATGTTACTTTCATAATTACTCTGGCGCATTGCTTTTCGTTGACGCCAAAGCAAATTCAGTTCCTCGGATAGAATTTCCTTATCCTTTTCTGCACGGAGAATGCGTTCTCGGAGATTTCTCTGGGTTTGTTGAATTTCAGTCTTGTACTTCTGAAGTTTCAGCACATCCTAGAATCAAAGGAAATGAATGCATTTAATATATCATGTTTTGATGTTTTTTCCTGAAATGCAAAAATTTGAAAAGTTTTTCTACTTTCATATATATACAAAAAAAAATCCTTTACATGTAGACCAAGGTTACATTGATGTAAGCATTTCTATTAAACAAATTCAAGTCATTATAGGTAATTTAATGCTAAAATTTAACTTTCTTTGGAGCTTTGAAGTAATAAAAATATGATGTATGTTATTCTGCTTTCACAATTGAATACATGGTAGATGATACTCAGCTTTTGTACATATACATGTTTGTGTGGACATGATTATTAGAGGTGGTGTTATGTGTATTTTATGTTGTAGTTTTATTGAAGTTATATTTTGGAATAAAGTTTGATTTCTTAAAAAAATGTGTGGGATAATATATGGATTAATGTCCTGAAAGAGTTCTTTCCTGTTGGTCGTTTGGTCGATTTTGTTTAGTGGCATATCAACACCACTATGGGTTATTTAATGCTTTCAACTACAGATATTTTGTACATAATTTTATACTTTCAGTTTAAAGATGTATATTTTAGATATATATTTTGTAAATCATTAAATGTATTTTTTGGTAATTTTTCTATAAAAATGTATTTTTATATATTTTCGTGCTGCATTGTCATTTTGCTATAAAAATGTATTGTTGAGTTTTATTTGGGGGTTCATTATTTGCCCATAGCTGAGACCCTAACAGGTGCTACCACCCCAGGTCAGGGTGGACCTGGGAACAACAGCAATTAAGAGGTTGTTCCACACTCCTCAAAACCTCCACTAATCTAATCAGAGGCATTACTGCCGGTTGTAGTTTATTGTCACACTCCGGACGAACAAATTTTAAAAAGAAATCTATCTTCCTAACACTTAATAATGTTAGATATAAACAAAGATATTTTAAACAATAAATATTCAATCTGATTCAATAAAGACAATGAATTTAGAAACGATGTTAAAACAGGATTTATGTTATTTTGCAGGGAAGTCTGCATCCTGTCAAGATTTGCATATAGATAATTTTTTAATATTTAAAATGAATAAAAAGTATAGAGATATTTTTTATCTCAATTCTGGAGAACACAGCAGATTCAATCAAATTTTGTGGGCTTACAATTCAGTAATCTCTTTGAAAGTATCGTTACACCAAAATACTTCCAAAATGATGAATTAGAACAACAAAAAGTTCTTTTTTCTTTTTGATATTTTCAAAAGCAAATTTCTTCTTTTAAAGAAGTTGAACTAAGGAAGCAATCAAAAACATTAACAACAGGTAACAGTGCAGCTATTCTCAGCATTGAAAAGAAAATGGAATCAATTGAGTCCGAACTCTATCTGAGGGCATTTATTTGCTCTTCCGATTAGTCCCTTTAATTTAACTACCTGGGTAATGTAATAACATAAGAGAGTTTGACACAGAGATCCAAAGGTGCATATGAATTGCAAAAGAGGCCCTTCAAAGACTAAACAAATTCTTTAGACATTGGAATATCTCTTTAGAAATAAAGAAATGTGTGTAGAACTGCTTTATCATATCTATTCTCCCATATACCAGTTAATGTGGAATAATTTCTAAACAGTGGATACTGAAATGGCAGACGGTTTTTATGAAGTGTTCATCTAAATTTCTAGAGAAAAAAAATTTACATTGAAAAGGATGTTGTTCTTTTTTTAGATCCTTACATCCCTATTGTCATCTTCAGTTTTTTTGGATCAAACAACTCTGAAGGATGTTCTTCTTTTTAGATCCTTACATCCCATCCCTATAGGAATGTCATCTGTGACAGTTTCTGATGGATCAAACAACTCTGAAGGATGTTGTTCTTTTTTTAGATCCTTACATCCCTATAGGAATGTCATCTGTGACAGTTTCTGATGGATCAAACAACTCTGAAGGATGTTGTTCTTTTTTAGATGTCTGAAGGACATCCCTATAGGAATGTCATCTGTGACAGTTTCTGATGGATCAAACAACTCTGAAGGATGTTGTTTTTTTTTTAGATGATTTTCTGGATGTTGTTCTTTTTTAGATTCCATTTAGGAATCCCTAGTTTCTGATGGATCAAACAACTCTGAAGGATGTCATCTGTGACAGTTTCTGATGGATCAAACAACTCTGAAGGATGTTGTTTTTTTTTTAGATCCTTACATCCCTATAGGAATGTCATCTGTGACAGTTTCTGATGGATCAAACAATCCTCTGAAGGATGTTGTTCTTTTTTGGATCCTGAAGGATGTACATCCTTTTTTAGATCCTTACATCCCTATAGGAATGTCATCTGTGACAGTTTCTGATGGATCAAACAACTCTGAAGGATGTTGTTCTTTTTTTAGATCCTTACATCCCTATAGGAATGTCATCTGTGACAGTTTCTGATGGATCAAACAACTCTGAAGGATGTTGTTCTTTTTTTAGATCCTTACATCCCTATAGGAATGTCATCTGTGACAGTTTCTGATGGATCAAACAACTCTGAAGGATGTTGTTCTTTTTTTAGATCCTTACATCCCTATAGGAATGTCATCTGTGACAGTTTCTGATGGATCAAACAACTCTGAAGGATGTTGTTTTTTTTAGATCCTTACATCCCTATAGGAATGTCATCTGTGACAGTTTCTGATGGATCAAAACAACTCTGAAGGATCATTGTTTTTTTTTAGATTTTTTTACATCCCATATAGGAATGTCATCTGTGACAGTTTCTGATGGATCAAACAACTCTGAAGGATGTTGTTCTTTTTTTAGATTTACATCTATAGGAATGTCCCTGAAGGATGTTGTTCTTTTTTTAGATCCTTACATCCCTAGGAATGTCATCTGTGACAGTTTCTGATGGATCAAACAACTCTGAAGGATGTTGTTCTTTTTTAGATCCTTACATTATAGGAATGTGGATCAAACAACTCTGAAGGATGTTCTTCTTTTTTTAGATCCATCTTTCCCATATATAGGGATGTCATCTTTGAGTTTCTGATCCCTATGGATCTGTGACAATTTCTGATATCAAAAACAACTCTGAAGGATGTTGTTCTTTTTTTTTAGATCCTACATCCCTATAGGAATGTCATCTATGACAGTTTCTGATGGATCAAACAACTCTGAAGGATGTTGTTCTTTTTTAGATCCTTACATCCCTATAGGAATGTCATCTGTGACAGTTTCTGATGGATCAAACAACTCTGAAGGATGTTGTTTTTTTTTTAGAATCCCAGACATCCCAAATAGGAATTTTTTTTTAGATAGATGAATGTTTCTTGGATCAAATCCCTATATGGAATGTCATCATCTGTGACAGTTTCTGATGGATCAAACAACTCTGAAGGATGTTGTTCTTTTTAGATTTTTTAGGAATGTCATCTGTGACAGTTTCTGATGGATCAAACAACTCTGAAGGATGTTGTTCTTTTTTTAGATCCTTACATCCCTATAGGAATGTCATCTGTGACAGTTTCTGATGGATCAAACAACTCTGAAGGATGTTGTTCTTTTTTTAGATCATACCGGCACGATAATTTCTGTCTAACTTTCTGGAATAAGGAGTTGCTATTATTATTTATATTCAGACTAATGTCCTCATTTTTGTTCTCATCACATTATCTCCCACCTTCTTCAGGTGTTTGTTGATCCAGGTAACATTCAGGTAATTTTGAACCAAACATTTTATTTAATCTACAGGGGCGGATTGTTCTCGTTCCAATGTTCATATCTCATTGTGTTGTTTTTTAGTATTACTCAGTTATCATGTATTTTATTTCTATTAAGTCTGACACTGATTTTGTACTACCAAGCTCAGGGATTGAACTCATAATTATTATGACATGATAAATCACACCAGATTAACTCCTTAATCCACTAGGCTGAATCTGCACAGATATCAGATCACCTGACAATCTTATATAGATATGTAGGTAGTTAGGAAAATAAAGAAGAAAATTTTTTACTACTTAATGTAGATTAGCATTCATGACATCTTCCCCAAGCTACAACATTTTTCAGAATCGAAAAATTGATGTTTTTAAAAAAAATCATTTCCTTAATATACAATGAAAAATCAATCTATGACTTCTCAAAGAGTTTATTTAATGGTCACATGTGGAATGGGCTGAAATGCGAGTTCAATCAGTGCCCTTGTAGCAGTTGTGTGGTACCCTCGGCAGACCCCTATATAAAGTCTGACTTCCACAATTCGGCCTCTTTTTATCATTTGCTTTCTTTTGCAACTGGCTCTTAGCCTTGACCTGTTGACCTGTGTCTTGCAGCCTGTGTGATAGACTGCCTTTACCTGAGCCCTGGATGGCCAGTGACAAGCAGCTGCTGCTATTGACATGTGTGACACTCAACCTGGATACAAGCCTGCAACCCAGAGGAAGTTAGGACAGCCACTTAAAAGTCCACTACCACTGCTACAGACTGTCTTACCAGTTACAAGGACAAAACTTCAAGCAAGCTAAGTTCGCAAATGTACTTTGTTTGCAAACACACATATAACCTTTTTTCTTTCAACTTTTTTTCCTTGAAGTAAATTAATTGAACTCAAATGGTTGTTGTGTTTCTTTTCTTCAAAAGCTGCCATTCCAATTTGCTTGTATGCTCTTAGCTTCAGTTTCAAACCCGCCCAACTTGGTTTTTTATCCTAAATAACTTTCAAGGACAAAAATTCCCACAAGTTATTTGTACTTTATTTTTATTTACAAATGTAAAGCTTGAAATTATGCTTGCTTCATTAATAACTGTGAACTCTTATAAAGTGGAAGAAAAAGATAACATTGGTAGAGGGTTTATGAATTGTGTTTTTATTTTTACTATTACACCTGTCTCATCCTGACTATTATTTTCAGCTCTTTAAGAAATCAACTGGCCATTGACATTGAAGTAAAGGTAGAATTGGTAATGTGCATTAGGTCAATAAGAGTGATTGCTGTAAGAGGCAAAAATTACCATGATAAGTAATCTATAATATGTATTTCCCTCACAAAATTTTGACTATTTTTTTTTTTTAATGAAAGGACCATTCAATTTAAGTTGTTCTGGCATCTAAATTTCATTCGACCACACTTATCATCTAAGACATTGCATTGCCTTCATCATAACTTTGCTTCTGTTCAAAAAAGTGGTATCTATATAATAAAAATAGTATAATTTATTGTGTTCTCACTTCCTTTTCTATTAAGTTGTTTCATGAAGTATATGATCACTACCTACTTTTTAAACAGCTTTCTCTGGACATTTGCTTTTTTATATTTATGTGTTTGACTTAAACAGAAAAAAACATAACTCCGAGTCATTTTCTTGCATCAAATACACCTTAGGCATTTCTGTTAAATCAATTATGCCTTTAAGATTTTTTATACATCAATAACGCCTTTACCTTTCTATTATAAAAATAAATAAATCTTTGTCTCATTCTTGCACTAGTCATGTACTTAACTCTTTGCAAACAATTATGGTCACATTTCTTCTTACATCTGTAACATTCACGTTTTCAGGTAGATAATTAAATAAAACATGAGTGGCAAAAGTGAGGTGTTACCCACCATCCTTAGATATATAATCACATGATATGATAATAGACATGTGGCACTTCAGCACAGAAAAAGTGCTAAATTAAAAAAAATATCTTATCTTCCTCTTCGACATGAATACAAACAATGAGCATGGCAATGAATGCAAAGAAAGTAGGAACTAAAATTGTCTTCTTTCTCTCACACATATACACACTTTGAAACATTTTGATATCAGTGTTACTAAAACAAGGTCAATTTACTAACTCTGGTTTTCATTTATTTCCATTCAAATTTAATTATTATTATTTTTCTTTTCTTTTTTTTTTGGTGAAGGTACTTTAAACATACTTACAATGTAATGAACAAAACAAGATCTAGATTTAAAATTCAAATGCTAAGCACTGACTCATTGTTTTTGTTAGAAATTTAAAAGACTCGAATTTACAAACTTTGCTTAACACACACGCAAATGCGAATCCAAAACAAAACTCGTGAAATTTCACACCTTGATGCAAAATGTTTTTCGGCCAATAGAAAACTAGGAAACATTTAAAAACAAAATTCAAATAATCTTCAATTCTCAGAAACAAATTCTTTTACGGATCTTTTCACAAGCCGACGCAAAGTTTGTTCATCATCCAATAGAAAAGCCTGAATCATATCCAGGAATGAATTCCCAAATGACCTTTTCAAGCCCCACAAACAAAATAAAAGACAGGCAAGTTCACCTGTCACAAGAGAGAAGAAGACGTGCGTATTAACACATCTCTTGACAAACATCAAGCGATCGTTATTATTATCTCTAACTTTCTCCCTCACCTCTTTTATACTTGATAAACAAACAGAACATTTTAAGACTGAGCAATTACTTTAAAGACATTCCTACCTTATGATAATGCTCATACATACATACATACATACATCCACACATACGTTCCTGCCTACATACACAAAAACTCATTCTTGCAAGGACTACTACGAACATTTTGACGACCTTGTATCAACCAAAATACATTAATTTTATTTGTAAAGACCTTAATTGATTCATATTTATATAAATTTGTTGTTTCACTTTACAATTTGATTTTCTTATTTTATACCCCTCTTATGGTGGACTATCTAACTAACAAGGCCAAATCAAACTAATCTGTTTCAACATATATATCACTATAACTGATAACCCATTATAACAATGTATATAATAAAATAAAATTATGGATTAATCAAGATACTTATGTTCCACACTACTTTATATAAAAGCCTAGGATCAATACTGGAAAGAGTGATAACAGCTACTGGACATGAGAAACCTATTTTCCTGAAAAACTGGTTTTAAGGGAAAGATTTCATGAATTTCAACCAAAAGCTGTGATGGCTGCTCGGTCAGTGGATGCTAAATGTTTCCTTATTAAGAAATAGCTATGGTCACCATTACCAAAGTAGCAAATCAGCTCTGTGATGCTTACTTATAAAGTTAGTGTCTACTATCAACTAGCTTCTGGCTATTAAACAAGTATAATGAATTTTATAAAAGTGAAAGAGACAGGATATATATTTTGCTGCAAATATTAAAAAGAGATTTATTAGAGTGATGATCACCTGCCTCATCCCTGACAATTATTTTATGCTCTTTAAGTACTCAACTGGCCAAGTTTGGTGAAGTATGTGCTGGATTGATTATGTGCATCAGGTCACTAAGAGTGATGCTTTAATAAGAAGAGATTACCAAGACTGCCAATCTACAAATTATATTACCTCACAAAATTTTGTATATTTTTAAATGAGAGGACCATAAGTATTTTGGTTTGGTTTTTGTTTTATGGCATATCAACCTCAATGGGTTATTTAATGCTGAGAAGATTTTTATTGCTGGTTATATGTTATATCTATCTATCTATCTATCTATCTATCTATCTATCTATCTATCTATGTATCTCAGGATATATTGGTTTGGTTTGGTTTGTTTTCTGGCATATCAACCTCAATGGGTTATTTAATGCCAACAAAATTTTTATTGCTGGTAGTATATTTTTCTTCAGAAATCTATTTCTGGGAATATTTTTCCTTGAAGAAATCGAAAGCTGGTTATATTTTTTTCAAAGAATGTATAACTGTTTGTATTGCTGGTATTTTTTTTTTTAAAGTATTGCTGATAATAATTTTTCCTTCAAAAATTATTGCTGGTAATAATTTTTTTTTTATTACAAAATATTTCTGGTATTAAAACCTATTTTTTTCTATTTGGGTGTTAACTATTTGCCCATAGCTGGGACCCTAACAGGTGCTACCACCCCGGGTCAGGATGGACCTGGGAACACCAGCAATTAAGAAGTGGTTCCATGCTCCTCAAAACCTCCTGATCAGGGGCCTTTGTGTTGGACATAGTTTATCGTCTTACCCAAGATACGGATGTAGTTTATCATCTTACCCAGGACACTTGAATATAAGTAGTACCGGGACATAAATCTTGTTTCACCAAACTTACCACTTAAGACATCACTATGTCTTCATCAAAACTTTGCTTCTGTTCAAAATAGCGGTAAGTATACAATAAAAATAGTATAATTTATTGTGTTCTCACTTCCTATTCCATAAAATTGTTTCACCAAGTATATGATATTTACCTACTTTGGAACTGCTGTCTCTACACGCTTACTTTATCTTATTTATGTCTGACTCAAAAAGAGAAAAAAAATACTCATTTTCTTGCATCAAATACGCCTTAGCCTTTTCTGTTAAATCAATTATGCCTTTAAATTTTTTTGTACATCAATAATGCCTTTACCTTTCTATTATAAAAATAAATAAATCTTTGTCTTATTCTTGCACTGGTTATGGCCTTAACTCTTTGCAAGCAATTACACTCACATTTTTTCTTACATCTGTAACACTTGACATTCTAATGAATATAAGTAAATAAAACATGAGCAGCAAACATGAGGTGTTACCCACAATACTTAGATATAAAATGGCGTGGCACAAAAGTAGACATGTGACTCTTCAGTACAGAAGCAATGCCAAATTAAAAAGTTCTTTTCTTCCTCTCAGACATAAATACACACTGAGCATGGCAATGAATCGAAGGAAGATAAGAACTCATTTTGTTTTCTCTCTAATTCTCTCTCTGACGCACACACAATTTGAAACATTTTGATGTCAGTGTTACTAAAACATCAGTGGCCTAAAGAAAGGTTTTAGCCAGGAGAAATAAACACCATCCAATTTCAAAATTTAATTACATAATTCCTATTCAACATAAAGAAACAGTATTTGGAACTAGTATAGAGTAGGTCCTCCATTTGCTAGTTTCAGTGCTTGTATTTGATTTTTCATGGATTTGATCAGGTTATCAACAATCGTCTGAACCATATTTTGCCACTCCTTTAACAATGTTTCTTTAAGGGTTGACACTGACATGATTTTGGTTGCATGCTCTCAAAGTCTTCAGTCAAGGTGGTCCCAAAAACGTTTTATTGGATTCATGTTGGGATTTTGGGCTACCCACGGCAGTGACTTGATTCCTTGTGATTCCTTCCAGGTCTTTGCTACTTTGCTCATATGGCATGGTGCTCCAACTTCTTGAAAAAGGTAGACATTCTTGTCAATCTGATTGGTTTCAAATAGTGGGAATAGTCCTTTCTCTAATATTTGACAGTATTTTGGACCATTCAACTGCTCATCAGCAAGAATCCGCTTAGATTTCCCTCCAAACCAGACAGTGCCCTAAACCATTACTCCAGTCCCCCCCCTCCATGTTTCATGGTTGCTTGCAGACATTCAGTATTCCAGGTGTCATTCTGATTTCTCCAAACTAATCTTGAATTAGAATATTGGCAGAATTTACTTTCATCTGACCATATTACAGACTGACAAAATTCATAATCGTTGCTCTTGAATTCTCTTGCCCAGTCCATACACCTGTTCCTGTTAACCTCTGAAATCAAGGGTTCCTTCCTTGCGACTCTTCTTTGATAGCCTCGCTCTTTCAGAGTCTTTCTCACTGCATATGGTGACATTTCCATGCTGCTGGCAACATCTTTGATGCTCTGACGATGGTTTCTAATGACTTCTCTAGTCACTGCCTTTTTCGTTTTCTCAGGCACGATGCTTGGTTTTCCTGAACATTGTTTCACATGACAATGGCCTTCTTCATTAAATTTCTTAATGATATTATTAACAGTTTCATGATTAACCTGGAAAAACCTAGTAATTTCTCAATTTGACTTGCCACTCTGATGCCATTGTATTATTTGCCCTTGTTGAAATTCACTAATTTCCTTACTTCCATCAACTTTCATTGCAAGATATAAGTCAACTATTGTTCATAGATGAGAGTAGCTTGATACATACATGGTATTGTCTGAAAAAAAAAAATAAAAAAGGAAGAGACATTATTAAACAAACCAAAATCAAGGGTGGCTAAAAACTTATCATAGCCCACTGATGATTAATTTACTTATTCTTTTTTTTGCTGTCTTCCATCCATATTTGAGATATTGCTTCTTTTAACATACTTATGACATGTTATTCAAGAGAAGTCTTGTATGTCTTAATATGCAATTATTTTAATAGTAATTAAAAATGACCATCAAATAGTCATACATCAATTTCACCCTTGCAATTCTTCTCAGATTCAAATACGTTCTTACATCTTTTCAGCATCAATTTACACCTTTGCTCTTTCAGTAAATCAATTACACAATTTTTCCCCAATACACTTTTGCATTTCTGTTACATTAAACACACCCTTGTCCTTTCATTACATCACTTTTTACACTCTTGTAATAACCCCTCCATTTTTTCATTATTTATTAATTCATTAGTTACTTCCTTCTTTATCTTAGTTTTAGTATCAGCCAAGTTTCTCTTTATTCATCGTTACCAAGGTTACATTACGAAATGGACAAAGTCCGACAATTATTTTAAGACATTTTTTTATGTTTATACATTCTTTTTATAGATACAAATATTTAAGTAAATGTTCTGTTTATAATAAACAGTATTAATGATATTTACTGGCCTGAATGTTGAAAAATTATGCGTCCTCCAACAGGAATTGAACCTGTATCTTATACAGAAGCATCATATAGCCTGATGTGCTTTTACCAATTGAGCCACAGAGGAGAGTTTCTATAGAAGCATATCAGGCTATATGAAAGTTCCATACAGGATACAGGTTTGATTCCTGTCAAAGGACGCATATTTTCAATTCAATGAAAATTTCTTGGACATTCAGGCCGGTAAATGTTGTTAATACTGTTTATTATAAACAGAGCATTTACTTAAATATTTGTATCTATAAAAAGAATGTACAAATATAAAAAAAATATCTTAAAATAATTGTCAGACTTTGTCCATTTCATAATGTGTGATGTCATTTGTTTACATTTGGATATGCCTCAAGCAGATATGAATGTACAAGAGAAAATCATGGAGAATTGTAGTTTAAACACAGTAAAATCGACCTTTCTAACCAAAACACTCCTCTGTGGATCAATCAATAAAAGTATGTCAGGCTATATGATGGTTCTATATAGGATACAGGTTCAATTCCTGTCAGAGGACACATATTTTCTATGAAAATTTCTCAGACATTCAGGCCAGTAAATGTCATTAATACTGTTTATTATAAACAGAGCATTTACTTAAATATTTGTATCTATAAAAAGAACGTATAAACATAAAAAATGTCTTAAAATAAGTTTACATTGTATTTATGTAAATATCAAAAACTGATCATAGACTGGCTTGTATCTATCTTAAATTATTTAAACTTCTGTGATGATGTATTTTCTTCTGTAATTTCTTCTTAAGTTACTCGGACAATTAAACCCTTTTGTTATTTTTTTTTCTATCAATACATTCTAGTAAAGCCCTCCTATGTCCTTCTTCAGATGTACAATTTGCCTCTATTTCATTTCTGTTTGTTCATATATTTTGGTTGTTTATGGTATATCAACCTCAGTGGGTCATTTAATGCCATCAAAATTTTTGAAATAGATACATAGCGATAGTTTGGTAAAAAAAGGCGTTTATGTATACATATATATTTGAACCAATTTTCAATTACTTATATTTTTGAGTACAATCACATGTATTGCTGGAAATTTTTTTTTTTTTCAAAAACATATTGCTGGAAATAGTATTTTTTTTTCCAAAAAATTAATTTCTGGTAATAATTTTTTTCAAAGTATTTCTGGTATTAAAACTTATTTTTACACTTTTATAATGCTTTTTACCCCAGTTTTGTAGTTAACTATTTGCCCATAGCTGGGACCCTCTCAGGTGCTACCACCCCAGGTCAGAGTGAACCTGGGAACACAGCAAGAGGTGGTTTCATGCTCTTCAAAACCTCCTGTTGGACATAATTTACTGTCTTACCCTGGATGCAGATGTAGTTTATCGTCATACCGGGGATGCCCCATTGGGGGGGGGTCTTACCCCTCTGCAGAGGTGCAGTCAGCATATTTTACAGCCCCAGCTGACAGAGCGGATATATTTTAGCTTGATCTAATAGGAAAAAGATACATCCTCTGTTACCATGTGGATTGTATAAGGAACGCCATAAAATGGATCAATCAAATAGATAACAGTAAAAGTATGAAGAAATTTTAGAAATATATCTTTTGTGATAAGACTACACACTCAAATATTAACCAAGAATTAATAATGGCATGTTCTAAGACACCCTATTAATTAGTAACTCGTCATGGCATTCTTGTTTCTACAAGATTGAATTTCTTCTGATTCATTTCCTTAAGTAAAAACAAATTAAATGTGTTTTAACAGAGGATGGAAAATGTGACACCAAAATTTGAAGACATATTGGGATAGTAAAAGATGCCTTCCAAAAGCTAAGTAAATTATTAAAATTTTCATTAAAAGCAAAAAAAAAAAAATACTTATCTTTTATATAATATGAATCTTCCTATATGGCAGTGAAACACTGGACAACCTCATAACAGATGAAGAAAAAAACTTGAGGCAGCAGAAATATGGTTCTACAGAAGGATGCTGAGAATACCATGGACTGAACATGTGACCAATGATGAAATTTAGAGAATTTTTTTTTACAGAAAATGGAAACAAAAAGACAATTATATTTAGAATCAGAAAAAGAAAGATAAAATTTCTAGCGCACATAATGAGGAAAGAGAACTTAGAAAATTTAACACTCAAAGGACATATTGAAGGCAATAGGGACAATAAAAAGCAGCACATCTAACAAGTTTGTGTAAATAGCTGGCAG
Source organism: Acanthosepion pharaonis (assembly GCA_903632075.3). Classification (NCBI taxonomy): domain Eukaryota; kingdom Metazoa; phylum Mollusca; class Cephalopoda; order Sepiida; family Sepiidae; genus Acanthosepion; species Acanthosepion pharaonis. Next base: position 977,876 of record CAHIKZ030000459.1, read on the forward strand.
AACAGGGATTAGTAGAGATAGCAAGAAGACAAAATGTACTGGGAGATACACAGGATATTGTGGAGAGCTATAATCACTTACGTCCGGAAGGGATGTGACATAGAAGAAGAATTAAGGCTTTACTGTAATAATTTAAAATATGCCTCATTGATTTATTCTAAAATATTGTTACAAATATTTTGTAAGTGTTGTGCGTCCAGGGAACAAATGTGTACGTGAGGGGCCTAGCTGACATCAGTGATCTGATGATAAAACCCTAGGCATTGTTTCTTGGGACATGCTTAGTTCACAGAGGAGACTCACTTGATGCTGTTCCGCAATGAAGACAAGTGGTGCCAAGTTCAAATTTTTGAGAAATGAAGGGAAATTATTTATTTTTCCATTCAGGTTTCATGGGAGTCAGACCTCATAAGCTTATCAGCACATGCCATACTGAAGATATATATTTATCAGCACGTACCATCATAAATATATATACATAAAACTATAGCAATGCTTTTACATGAAGACAAGCATAAAACTGACACATCGAGTAAGTGTAACTAAAGAATTCTAAGCAATTTATATGCACATTTGTACGTACATAAGATGACGACATACATTTCAATAAACGTTTATCTTGTTCAACTCCCCTCTTCTTTTTCTTTGTCCTCTCAACTATATTTTAATATTGATTGGTGACCATTCCATCCACAAAGTCAGTTATGTGCCATGCATAATACATGCTTAGGTGATCATGTATCTTTTGATACATGACTGACGAGGCAGATTTTTTTTTTGCAGTAGGTTGCCATTTCGTTTTGCGGTAGACCAGTTGCCATCCAAGGTTACAGAACCCGGTCTGTCCTGCTATTTACCCATAGCTGGGGGGAGAAGAAGAAGATTCATACCTTTCCCATAGGTTTTAGCACATAAATGAATGTAATGGATTTGGCTGGAATTCCAACTCAAGTGGAATCCATTTCATTCACTTACATGCTAATACCCTTGGAAATACCATCCACAAAGCCAATCCCTAATATAACTGAAAACCCTATCTGTATGCTTAAACAATGATTTGGAATTAGAATGAAAACAGTAATGGCACATATCCTGAATCCATCATAAAAATTCAAGATGCGGAATTAGTAAAAACCAAATATTTTAACTTACTCGGTGTATGGATCAGGTATAATATATTTAGTATAAAAGATAAGGAAATTTAATATAGAATAGACTGTGCTAGGGTTAGTTTTGCCCAACATCACAAATTGCTACAAAGCCAAAACATTAACCTGAAAACCTGATGACTCGCAATGACTTGTCAAATCGAGATTTTATATGGATGTCCTGCATGGTGCCAAACCCATTCGGAAATATCTAAACTGTCAGCTGAATACTTTCTAAGAATAGAATAGAATAGGCTTTGATCAAATAAAGCCTGTGGTTCCTTCTTCAAACATTTTGAACTGACAATACATCATCATAAAGAAAGGACTGTACTAGATTAACAGACCATATTACTTGAGGATTTTCAACCACAGCAACATCTGAAATAAATATCACATGTAACCTGAATAAAATTATGGCATGATCAAGATATTCCACACTACTTCAAATAAAAGGTTAAGAAGGAAACCCCCATCAATATTGGAAAGATTGATAACAGCTACTAGACATGAGAAACCTATTTTCCTGAAAAATTGTTTTTCAGGGAAAGATTTCATAAATTTGAACCAACAGCAGACATGGCTGCTCAGTCAATGAATGCCACCATTACCAAAGTAGCAAATCAGCTCTGCCATGCTTATTCATAAAGTTAGTGCCTACTATCAACCAGCTTCTGGCCATTACCCAAGTATAACAAATTTTATGAAGTGAAAGAGACAGAATGTATATTTTGCGGCAAATAGTAAGAGACTTAGCAGAGTGATGATCACCAAATGAGATCCACAAAAGTACATACCTGTCTCATTCCAGACTATAATTTTATGCTCTTTAAGTAGTCAACTGGCCAATGATGGTGAAGTAATGGTGGGAGTGACCATGCACATTAGACTAGTTTAATTATATTGCCTCAATTTTTTTTTTTTTAATGAGAGGACCATTTCTGGGACCTAAATCTTGTTTCACCAGACTTGTCACTTATGACTTTGCTCTGTTGAAAATAGTGGTATGTATACAATAAAAAGAACATAATTTATTATGTACACACTTCCTATTCCATAAAATTCTTTCACCAAGTATATGATCTCTACCTACTTTGGAACCACTTGCTTTTTCTTATTTATATCTTTGACTTAAAGAGAAATAAAAATTACTCTGAGACATTTTCTTGCATCAAATACGCCTTAGCCTTTTCTGTTAAATCAATTATGCCTTTAACGTTTTTTTCATACATCAATAACGCCTTTACCTTTCCATTATAAACATAAATAAATCTTTGTCCTATTCTTACACTAGTTATGGGTTTGACTCTTTGCCAACATTTACACTTATATTTTTTCTTACATCTGTAACACTCACATTTTCATGTATATAAATAAATAAAATATGAGTGGCAAACATGAGGTGTTACCCACCATCCTTAGATATGTAATGACGTTACACTTCAATACAGATTTAAAAATTTCTTCTCTTCCTCTCAGGCATAAACACACTGTGAGAATGGCAATGAACAGAAGAAAGGTAGGAACTCATTGTTTTTTCTCTCTAATTCTCTCTCTCTCTCTCACACACACAATTTGAAACATTTTGATGTCAGTGTTACTAAAATATGGTCAATTTACTTATTCTTTTTTCATTGTCTTCCACATGCCATAACCTCTCTCTGTCTTTTTTACAAATACTTTCATGGTAATTGCTCCGATGAGCTGCTTTCGCTATTTCCCAAACTTCATGAATTCAAGCATCCTACAAAGCTGGCATCCCGCTCTCACCCTTTCACTGTTGAAACTGTTAAATGTAGCGGTTTCTTCTACTCCAATAGCTTCATATTTCGCACTTCTCACCTGTGGAATTCCCTTCCCCTTTTCCTGTATCCCTGATAGCTATAATCTCCAACTATTCAAATGTAATGTCAATTGATATCTCCAGTTGCCATGATCTATCCACTATCCTTCTCCTCATCCTTTCTGCTCTCGCTCCAAATCCTCTGTAACCCCTTGCATGCTAGTGGCTTCCCGCCTTGCTTGGGGTGAAATGCTTATAAAAAAAAATTTTTTTTTAAATTCATATTTGTTCAACTGAAATCTTGTACATCTTAATATACAGTTAGTTTAAGGATAATTAAAAGTAACCATCAAATAGTCATACATCAATTTCACCTTTTGCTATTCTTCTTAGATTCAAATACGTTCTTAAATCTTTTCAGCATCAATTTACACCCTTGCTGTTTCATGAGAAGAAACTTAGCAGAATGATGATCACCAAATGAGAATTAAACAACATTAAGAACAAACAAAGAAAATATGACTAAACTAAATAAGCTATTAATGTCATTAAGCAGGTAAACAATGATGGTGGGGAGAATAGTTGCTGAGTTGATCTTTAAGAAAGTTCATTATTGTTGTAAGAAATTTTGAAAACAAGTTATTTCCTATTTCTTTACTATCATTATATTAATATTTTACTAATTTACATATAATCTATAATGTAAAATGACAACAGAATTGAAAACCATATTTTGTTACTATGACTTATCGGTGAGTCTTTAAATATATTTTGTCCATTTACTATTTCTTTACTCTGCTATTTCACAGAATTAGTCTTTGTAAACATACTAGTACTGTTCACTATTTTCATACCAAAGACACTGATGCATTGGCTTTGCCAGTGCAAACATTACATGTCGTGTACTTATATATTATATGATATAAACTCCTATATTTTATGGCCAATAAGTGAACAAGTAAGAGACACCTACAAATAAATCCTACTAAATTCAGTAGATACAAATTTTTTTTTTACAATTCTCTACAAACATGGCTCCAAAATTAAATAATTAGTTTCTGGAGACTGATTGGATAAGACAAGTCATGTGATATGCTCTCTACAATGTCCATGCAGTTAAACTCCAAATGACATGGAAATAGATCAGGATGGGTTACCTAATACATTCCTGTGCAAAACTCAGATAGGATTTGTGAGCCAATAACTGACTCACCATAAAAGTGGCTCATCAACTACAGTTAGTAACCAAATCTGAAACAGAACAGTCAGTGAGCCAGACCAGCTTCAATTAACAACAATGTCAATACATATGTCGGTGATGATTTTTCTACATACAATGCCACGACAAAAGTAAGTCTTGTCTCAGCTCTCTTTGTTCACTGTTTTTTTAAATTACTGCTATCACATGCAATTAGCCAGAAGTTTTGCACATTTTTAATTAGTGTGCGCTTTATATATTGACATATTTTACCACTTGAATTCCTCACTAGTAACAAAATCACTTCAAAACTTTGCAGACTCACTTGTGATAAACCATTTTGAACACTAAAACTATTGGTCTTCATGACCACAACAAAAAACATTGATTTTTAACATGTAAATAAACATATGTACCTGCCTGTATAAATGTTATTGTCATATTTAGCCTGGTTTTTTTTTTTCTGTGAAGTTCATTTTCCTTGCTTTGTATATCATTTTGTGTTGTATTTGTGGACATGACACTCAGATTTTATTTTTCTACCTAAAATCCAACTGGACTGACCCCACAATATATATGTTTCTAGCTTTACCTACGATTATTGTTGATTTTATTACAACATTGTCAATTTAATCAAATAATGATGAAAAATAATTAATCTAGAAACTTTTATAATAATAGCTCTACTAATTGAAGAAGAAGCCGTGGCAGAATAAGAATAGAATTGTCCTTTGCATGATTATCAAGATGACCAAGGGTGAAATGGCATAAGTGATGTCCTTGCAAGACAGGCTTCAAAGGTATGGGATGTTATTTCATCTAAAAATCCCAAAAGTCTCTATGGTGACACGTTGATTTCATTGTATTTTTTTCTCCATATTTCTTGTCTCTTATTGATAAATGTGGCACTGCTTATAACATTAATTTCCTTCTTTCTATATGTTTTCTGTTCATATCTATGGTTGATTTTGCTTAGTGATAGATCAATGTCTGTGTGTTATTTTATGCCAAAATCTAAATAATTTGAATACAATTTTATGCCTTCAAATAAATATATATTAAACGCAATTGTATGCTTTCAACTAAATAAATTTGAATGAAATTGTCTTCCACTACAGATAAAACATATTGTTGGTCATTTTGTTATAAAATAAATTGTTGGTAATTCTACTATAAAGAGATATTTTTGGTCATGTTTTTATATACAAATAAATTACTGGTATTTTTACTATGAAAATATATTTTTATACTTTCATAGTATTTTTTTTTGTTTCTATTTGGTTTATTTTAACCACAATGGATTATTTGACATATTCAGTGGAGGAGCGTCAACAAAAAATTGTAAATTGCTTTTTGCACTGCAAATTATTCATTATATCATATCCAAGTACTTTGCAAAAATTTTAGAGCCGATTAATCAATAATTCAAGCTCAATTTAAATTTATAGTTTGTAACCATGCAAAGAGATTAGGTAACATAAACTGTAGATTTGTCTCTGGAATATCATTACATTCTTGTGACATAATTATAGTAAAATCATTAAAGTTTTTTGTCAAAAGCATTTTATTTTTGGCTGTATATTAATTTAAAATATTCCTTTTTACAGGCTTTATTTCCAGGCTTTGAAATGAAAAAAAATCATTCTAAATTTCAGAATTTCACTATTGCCCATCAAAATGACTGGAAGTAAATAATTTAAAACAATAGAAAAGAGAGATAACAAATTGTAAACGAAATAGCTCCAGTTTGTTCAACTTAGTAAAATTAGCATTGCAGCCAAAGTATTCTAAAATGCTGCCAATAACAAAGAAGAAAATTGAAAAATACCTAACAACAAATCGAATATAGCATCAAAATTTATATTATTTTTATTTATTTGTTATGTAACTAAATACACAATTGTCAACAAAGTTTCTGTAAAACTTGATATTTCCTGTAATAAATTCTTAATAAATATTAGTATTGTTATTATTTTATTTAAGTGTAAGGTAATCCCACATTTACAATTACTTACGGCTAACCATGAAAAGAAATGTTGATCAAAACTGCCTAAAACTATTAAATACGTATTACTGTAAAATTATCAAATTTTGAATACATCCCTCCTCCACCGAACACATTATTTAATGCCAACAAGATTTTTAGGATAGGTTCATATGAATAAAATATATATTAATATTTTTTTTTCAAAAATGTGTTGCTGGTATCTTTACTATAAAAATCTATTTTTATACTTTCATAGTGGCCAAATTGCTAACTACCAATTTGGTGGTTAGCAATTTGCCCATAGCTGGGACCCTAACACCCTGGGTCAGGTGAGACCTGGGAACAACAGCAATTAAGAGGTGGTTCCATGATCCTGAAAACCTCTCAACCAGAAGCCTTGCTGCCAGACGTAATTTATCGTCATACCCAGGACTCTCATATCTACATATCTCAATCTATTCTGATTTGTAATTTTCATTCTATTCACATTTATTTGTCTATTTATCATTCTCACATCACATCATAACATTGAAATGCCAGTTCCCATACGATCACCAAAGTTAGGCAATCATGAGACGGGTCAGTAACTAGATGTGTGACTGCTTGGGAATACCAGGTGCGGTAAGCTTCAATTATCAGGTGGTGTAATGGATAATGGCTCAGAATTGTTAACCAGAAAGCCGAGTTCCAATTATATTCACTTATGCACAAATACCCTTGGGAAAGGCATGAACCCATCTCTTATCATGTTGTAAGATGGATGTGCAGGTGGTGTAATGGATAATTGCTCAGAATTGTTAATCGGAGAGCCGTTCCAATTGGGTTCGTTATATTCAATTATGCGCAAATACCCTTTGGGAAAGGTATGCATCCACCTCTTCTCCACCCCCAGGTATGGATTAATTAGCAGGACACATATCACTAAACCATTTTTATACAATCTTAAAATATTTCCTGTTTTTGAAAAATCCATAAAAAGCGAATAAATCAATCATTCTAATTTTAAATCTATCATTTTCACACTGTCTATCTCTCTTGATATCTGTCAATCAACCTCTCAAGAACCTTACAAAATAATAAACACCATATTATTTGAAGACTTCTAACAGAAGCAACAACTAAAATGGGTAGCACATGCAACTAATGGGGAAAATAATGATATAATCATGATGTTAACTTTAAACAGAAGGTTAAAAAGCAAAACCCATTAATATTAGAATGCGTGACAACAGTTAGTGGACTTGAGAAACCTATTTTCCTTACAAAAAAGGTTTAAAGAGAAAAATTTTATAAATTTTAACTGACAGCAATGCTGTTAGGGAGATGAACAGACCTCTTCAGAATATGACTTGGACTGATCCAAATATGTAGACTGATGCCAAGAATCATCTGGAGAGAGCTAACCAGGAGCAAGTGGCTTCCCTTCCAGATTCTTCCAAACAGATTAGCAGAGGAGGAGAAGAGTTTTTTCTCCCATTGGAATAGATGATTTTGTACTGGAGGCCTTCTCTCCTCCCTTGCGTTCCCCCTACCATTGCGTGATATATGTTACGTAGCGGTGGTATGACTGGCCATGACCAGCTTAGACCAGCTGCCTGAGTGGAAACACTTGAGCGAGTCCCCTTGTGTCACAACCTGGCTCAGTGGGTCAAGTAAATCTCAAGCTAGCCAGGAGTGAGTCTTATTTCCTTACTACAGACCTCAGTAAAACTACGTTGACTCCAAGCGACATTATATTTCATACTTGCATTATCTTCATTCAATGAAATGAAGACATAGCATGCTACTAGTCCAGTCAGTGAATACCTGTTTCTTTTCTTCTAAGGAAATGGCTATTCTTACCATTACAATCTATCATTCTCACTATATATCTTTTTCTGTCGATTACTATGTATATAAACACGTTAAGCGTATTTAAAAATAACCTACAAATATTTATACAAGTATATTACAGTCCTTTTCTCCATATTTAACCTATTTGGTCTCATGTCATTTGATGTTAACTTTAGTAAAAACTCATTTATGCATTAGTACGTGCACGGAAATAAAATTGAAAACTTTCAGTCTTCTTTGACCAGTTTACTTACCGCTTTCAGTTCGACATTCATTTGCTCTGCAACATTCAGCCTCTCTCTGAGTTCAACATTCTCCTGGCATAAAACAGTCTGCTCTTCTTGAACCAACTGCTCCACCTGAGCCCTCTCAGCATCCTTTTCACGTAGCATTTGCATCTCATGCAAACGCTCACTCAGTATTTGCAGCTTTGTCATTTCCTGTTGCAACCTGCTTTTCAGCTTTTCATTTTCTTGTTTCAGCTGTTTGATGAGATGGCACACCTTATCTAGGATCATGTTGCCTCCAGATGCGTATCTGGATAACAGCTCATCTACTTCACCGCTCCCATTGACCAGACCCAACAAACTTTTCGAGGGACTATTAACATGGTCGTCGTCATGGGTAAAATGGTTTCCAAATGTTGCCTTTTGATCTGCTTCTGTCAGTTTGTCACTTTCTTGTTTCATATTCACAGGAACAAGCTGATCGATGTTTTCTTGATGTCGCAATGATTTGTTAACCAATGTTGAAGAAGGAAAAGGAGTATTTGTAGTCTTTACTGTTATGCTTTGCTGGTCTACTGACATATTATCTCCTTGATTTCCAACCCTCCACAAATGTTTTTTGTTATCCTCTGTGGAAATGGCGCGACCTGGAGAAGTCTTCAAGGGTGATGATTTTTTCTTTTGAAAAGAGTTACCTTCCAGGTGTTCATTCAACATAAATCCACCATGGAATGATAGAGAATGCAAAGAAGAAGGTCTTACATTTTTATCTTCAAGCTCTGCTTCCAAATCTAACAAGCCGTTTGTAGACGGAGACCAAGTTTGGTTCATTCTTTCTGACATATCCTGTTTCTCAGAGTTAATCTTGGAGGCTGTGCTTTGTTCTGAGTCTATTTTGCTGAGATCTTTGTAAGACTTGGGACTTTTGATATCTGTATCCAGAGCACTCTGAAACGTTCTGTTTAAATCTGCCAGATATGTTTTTCCAGTTTCCATAGCCATGACTTTCTTCTTAAGCTCACCAATTTCAATACAGAGAATATCAATCTTTCTGGAAGTTACCGATGCTGCATTTAAATTGGGATTTGAGTTTTCAGATGAAGCATTGCCACTAGACATGTCTGGATCCTGAGCTGCGACATCTTGAATCTTATTTCCAGTTGCAACACTGCCACTTTGTTTTTCTCTGAAGGACTGCTCATCAGTACTTGCCTGTCTAGTAATTAACTTTCTCTCTACTGTTTGATTCAAGCACTTTGTGGAGGCCGAAGCGTGTTCCTCAGAAAACTGTGTGCCTGTTGGTTCTTTACAATCTTGCTTGTTGATACTATCAGCTTTCATTTTATGGCCCTCTTCCATTTCAAACACAGGAAGACTGGAGGGGGGCGCATTTAATGGAGGTGGGCGAGGTTGGGAAATTTCCCAGTCAGAGGTTAAATGTTCTTGAATATTCGTCTCTATTTTCTCTTGCTTGTCTGTCTTTTCAAGAGATCGGATTTTCGGATTTGCAGACATGGAATTAGATGGGTATTGTAAATTAACAGCTTTCTCAGTGGTAACAGGAAGTGTTTCAATTCGGGCACTGTCCCCATCGTTTGTAATGATTACTTTCTTGAATGGGTATATGCCATCTTCTCTACGCTGTTTGGCTGTTAATGGCGAAGCCTGTTGGCTGGTGCTGACGTTTTGACTAGCTTCTTCCAATGTTTTTACTATTTCTTGCTTTCTGTGAGGAATGCCATAGGTATCAGTATTAGAACGAATGCCAATTTGTTTTTGAGAAGCCTTACTACCAAGGTTTCCGCATGTAATCAAATGCTTTTCTTTCTGTTCTGTATTTGACTTTTTAGACATTTCCTCATCGAGTAAACTGGGATATGATGATCTTATATTTGGCTTTATTTCAGTGATGTCATAGTTACCAGTCCATCTTGTTAAACCCATTGCTGACCGGGGTCTGGAGAATACAGGAGACAATGGAAACTCAGAATAATTTGGTCTTGCTGTTGAAAATGTCATCGTTGGTGTTAAGGAACGGGAGTAAAGCTGTGTACGGACAGGACTTCTGTATGAGTTGTTTATATTGCTTATCTCATTTTCTACAGGATCTTCTTTGTTATCGCATTGACGAGAGAAATTGTCATTGGAACTGAAATATCGCTTGGATAATGCCTGTGGACCTGTCATCACTGTTGCTGACTGTGGTGATGTTATACTGTTGCTTATCAATGTTGGACTACTTTCAAAATGGGTTTGAGGCACTGTGGAGTTTGTCGTTTGTTTCTCGAAAGATTCAACAATGGAAGCTGATTGTTTGGGTGGCACGACTTGTTTTTCTGATTGATTTATTTGGCTCTTCATTGGTTGGCATCTTGTTTGCTCCATTGATGAAGATGATGAAGAAGGGGCAGATGACGCTGGTTCCGTGAGATTCCACAGATGCGGATGCGACAGTTGGTTTTGCTTTTTCTCAATCTAGCAAAAAAAGACATAAGAAAACATTTAAGATGAATGCAAATGCCAAGAAATCATATCAGTAATAAATAAAATTGACACATATGCATATATATATGTCGTCAAAGTGCTTATATATGTTGTCGATAATTTCATAACTTGATGCAAGTGTGTGTTTATGTTGTGAACGTGTGTGTATGTTTTTATTAATTTGTTTTTTTATAGCTTACCAACTTTTTATGGGTTGTTTCAAGACAGAAATTATTTTTAGATTAAGAAATTTTGGGGAGATAATAATGATTTACTGATACAAGTCCTATGTTGAACTCTAAATAAATTTTCAAATTTGAAATTTTGCTAAACTGTTAATCATGAGACAAAATTCTAATACAAAAAATCGCCACAATAAATATTTTAAATAATTGATTTTTTCTCTTCTATCTCTGTTTCTTCATTTTGTCTTATATATATATATATATATATATATATATATATATATACACCTATATATATATATATATATATATATATATATATATATATATATATATATATATATATAATTAATATAAAAAACAGACCATTTGAAAAAGGTACCATTATAATAATTTAATTCACCAAAATCCTTTTAAAGGACTCTGGATCATCAGGTAACACTTCCAACAACAAAATGAAAGGAAAAAAAAATGGGATTAGAAATTGATGGGTAGTGTAATTTTTTGTAATTTAACGGGGGGTGTTAGTTGTGGTTAACGAGACAAGGTAAAGTATAGGAGGGTTAATTTCATATTTCTCTTAAGCATGCTTTATACGAGGAGTGACCTAATCTTGACCTATTTAGATGGTTAACTTAACGGAAATGATATCTAGGAATGGGATAGTGGGATGGGTGAAAGAAAAGGAAAAAAAAGAGAGGAGATGACAACAGTAATACAGATATATCTAAATGAGTGTTACGGCAAAAGAGAGGGGGTGAGAAGGGAAGTGAATCGAAAGAGGCTGTAATTTTGTTTTAACAAAATTATGTAAAAGATAATTTCAATGCTTGATAGAAATTTAGATGTCGAAAAAATGATGAATGTTATCAATTTAAACATTTAATTTTTTAAGTAAATACTATTTTTTAGGGACTTAATATAAGTTAACTACTATTTTTATTAGCATATTTATTGAGAACATATTAAAAGAAATATTTAAAATTATAATAGTTTATTTACCCAACCAATTGTATTTCCATAATATAGTAAAAAAATTTGGTAACAATAACATCTGTATTATTTTTACTTTAAATTTAATTTATGAATGCAATTTTTTTTATTATTAGGGTAAACTTAATTAAGGTTTAGGTTTAATTTTTATTCTATATTTAAAGTTTAACTTTAAGGTGATTTTGTTTTTCATTCTTATATGTATTTCGTTAAACATATTATTACTAAATAGTTAAATACAGTGGTCCATTTACATTTAAATTATCACAAGACACCTAAACAATATGTTTCATCCATCTTGTACATAAATTATATATCCCCATCAAATTAATTCAAATTATTTATATTTAACGTTTGAAATTTATTTAGCGGATTTACATTTGATTTTATAGTTAACGTTTAACATGAGTATAAAACAATACGCTTCATTATTAAAAATTTTGTTAATCACACCCTGCCTATTTTGAATGGACTCGTGGGAACAAAATTATTCAATTTTATGCGATGAACCTATTAAAGAACAGAAAAATACAGCCAAAATTTAATTATAGACTGGTTCACCGTGTTGTCCCGGTCTCACTAAATATTAAATCTAAAGGTTTTAAAATACCAAGATCGGGTCCTAAGCCTTCTTTTTAAAAATAACGTGAGTGTTTAGACACATACTGTCATTTGGCTCTGTTATTTTTCTATTTATTTTTTTTAATTATCCAACCTCCTTTTATTATACATTTATGTGTGTTAATTTAAATCTCCCTTGAAGCCTGATACTGGGCAAATATAAACCAGTTACTTCACCGTTTTTTTTAAAAATATGTCTCGTAGTATTAAGTTTTATACTTTAAAAACATTCGATCATATATATATATATATATATATATATATATATGTTATACTTTTTACATATGGACAACATTTACTCACTACAAAAGATGAATTCTTGTTTCGATGCGCATGCAACTCACCTGGTGAGAATCAAAATTATTATGAACCATATATAATCACCAGTCGATATTTGTGCTCATATACACAAGAATACATACTTTACACCTATACACATTCACAAACACATCCATAATAAAAATAAATAATTATTGCTCACTTTTTCGATATTGAGCCCTCTTTTTGAATTAATGCTCTGAACGTTAGAATTTATATTATTTTCCTTCTCATTACTTTATATATATATATATATATATATATATATATATATATATATATATATATATATATATATATATATATATACTCTAATTCATCAACATTCCATTTGCTTTTAGTCTTACTGCATTCCTCATCTCAAAGTTAGGCGCCATATGATACTAAAAAGATTCTTTATCGTTTTTTTTCTTTATACACACATACATCATCCATTATCTGGACCATTTAATGTCTTTAGCCCTTGAGGAATTAAAAGTACAAAAACAAAATAGAAATATATAGATATATTTTTAATATATATATATGCTTTCAATTCAACATATATGGACCCAAACAGAATTATCTTCTGTAATAAGCGGTACAGGATTCAGGCGGTCTCTATTCAAACCATAACAGTCTTTTATTGACGGAAAGCAAATATTTAGCTGTCTACGTTCTCATAGGAATTATTTTATATGTTTAGAGCCTGTAATTAATTTTAAATCTCATTTTACTTGTTATCTTTTTTTAAGCGATATCTTTTTTTAAAATGATTTCTATTTTTTTTTCGTAAGTTATTTGATTTACCTTGTACGAAAGGTATTTTTATAAAATATCAGAACAATTAAAATATCATATATCGAGCTTAAAAATATAGGGTCAAATTATTCGGATTAAAGATCAGATTTGGAAAGAACAGGAAGTTATTATAGGGAAGGAACGGAAGAAAATTGTTTTTTTGAGAACAGATGCATATTTGATTTTTCAGTAAATTCTCTTGACACCAGTCAATGTTAATTTTCTGGACAGAATTATCATACTAAATATCATCAATCTCATTGCCAATATTGTTATCTTTTTGTTGCCTTTTATTTTATATATATATATATATATATATATATATATATATATATATATATAATATTTTTGTTTAAAAGATGATTCCTTTGCTACATAAGAGTTCTCATGTTTTCAAAACCAGAGCCGAAACCATCCAAATAATTATTAAAATTAAGTTGAATTTAGGTTTTTAGTCCCGTTTCATCTTCAAGCGAAATTTTAGGAATAAGCTATCTCTTGGTTTACGTGTGTTTTTAGAAATGGTCCGTTATAACATTCGTTATTGTCTAATTGGATAAAAGTGGCTTTTTTTTTAGATTTTCAGATTTTGGAACCAGTTAATTCTTATCTATAGATTCATCATCTTCCAAAGGTTTGCTAAGTTTGGGTAATTATCTATTTAGATAATGTTTTATTCTTTTTTAGTTGGTTCCCAGTGAGGGATATTTTTCTGATTTACAATATATATATATATATATATATATATATATATATATATATATATATATATATGGTCTTTAAAACCTATTTTTCCTCTTTCGATCTGATGAAGCCATTTAACAGGCAAAATGCATTTTTGCAATTTTGGGAAAATATAATCATCTTGAATGTTTTTCCAAATGTCAATAATTTATAACTTTGTCAAGATTATATACCTAAATTTATAAGTGTCGATATGATAGAACACATAAATAAAAAAAAAAACAATTCTTTCATTTATTTTCTACCAATTCTGAATAATTTTATCGATTTTTTAAACTCGGACATTTAAAGAACATAAAATTTTAAATTGGATTGGAATGAGTTGTATTTTTTTTAAAAAGTCACTCATTTTATTTCTCTCATGAGCAACGTCACCTTGGGAAACAAGAAAATCATATACAAAAATATACATACAACTCATTTTTTTCGATCTGATGAAACCAAACAAGTGAAATGTGTATTCGGATGTTTCTTTCGATAAATGATAAATTTTCCATCAAATTTCAATAATTTATGACTCTGTCGGGATCATGTACCTAAATTTCGACACATATGTATATACAATTTTATAAGATGGATTTTTTAAAACTTCCATTTATTATTTCTTATTACATAAACGTAAATTTTAGTGTTTACATTTATTTACGTTAGTGACTATTTTTATTTCCTTGAATATTAAAATTAATACCAACAGCCATTGATTGAAATGACCTGCTAAAGAAAATATGCCTCGCGTCCGAGATCGAATCTTCTTCACCCTTTATATTTTGCTATACCTAGGCAACTTTCCGTAGCCAAATTAGTAAAAATACTGCAATAACAGAATCCTCAATCGTTTTCAAATGAAAAGAATCAGACTCATTAAACTGACAATTTTATTTAAAATGACCAAAATTCATTCGTATATCAAGATTGATTGAAACTGGGTTGTAATTGTAAGAGGCGTATTGCTGTCTGAAAAATTCTCTTACAACTCAAAATAGCAAGAATCGGCAAAACTTTTTTAAGAATTGCAATGGTTTGTTTTTAAATGACTTCCAATGATAAAAGTCAATTTGAGATGGGTCATTTAAGTTTCCACTGTCAAATATATTGGTAGACATATTTAACACGGGTTGTTTTTAAACTAAATGAGTTTTACGACTAATTAGTTATGAAGAATTTTAAATGGAAAGAATAGCAAGATATTTTGAAATAAAAGAATCCGAAACTGATGGAAATGTTTTCTTCTAGATGCACAATGCACGGTTCTATTCTGCAAAATTTATCTGGAAAATGACTTTGAAATCTTAATAGTCACAGAGCAGTTGTCGAATAGAAACGAAATCTGAAATACTTGGTGTTATATCGATCCAGAAATAAACTGAATTTGAGAAACGGCGTCCAAGAAAACGTGATTCCTCCCTTTTCTCGCCATATGTGGTCAGCCACGCCTGATTTTTCCACTTTCCCTCGTGTTACAGCTTTCTGGTGTTCTTGAAGCCTTACCTTAAGGGGTCGGCCTGTCTCCCCTTTATATTTCTTTCAGCAGCTGTACATAATACCACATCTCAGAAATATAGAAAGATTTCTGTTCTTGTTCGTTTAAGATGTATTTCTTAAAATATTGTTTTGAATACTATTAGGTGCGTTTATTTTGAGGTTGGTATCTTTCTATTTTTTCAAAACATTCAACGCATCAATGTTAAATAAAGTGAAGTTGATAGTAGGTGCAAGATCTTTTAATATACAAGGCCTCTCTCACAGTGAGATGTCACCGGTAATATGATCTAATTAGAACTTTAGTGTTTTCTAGCATAATTTTTCTTATAAAATGTGGGTAGGTGTTTTGCTCTATGGCATTTTGATCAGATCAGTGACATATGAGGCTTCTACTCAAGGAGATGGTAGTATATTCAACTTAGAAAAAACTAAAATACTGTTATATTCAAAGAAACACACACACACACACACACACACACACACACATATATATATATATATATATATATATATATACAGGATGTCCATAAAATTCATGTGCACTTTTACAATTTATAATTTAAAAGTGCACAGGAACTTTATGGACACCCTATATATATATATATGCAAATGAAAAGGAAAGAACAGATATATCCAAATAAAAGGAAACCCCCTAAAAAAAATATAAAATTAAAAAAAAAAATCCAAAAAACAAAAATATTATATATTCCCAAAAAAAAACCAAAAACACACAAAAAATATAAAATTTT
>CAHIKZ030000460.1:0-100000 GCA_903632075.3 Acanthosepion pharaonis
TCTGACCGATTCAGAAATTTAGATTAATTTAGAATCAAACACACACAGATACACATATAGACGCACACGCATATAGATGCGTATCTGTGTGTTTGTGTGTGTGTGTGTGTGTGTGAGAGAGAGAGAGAGAGAGGGGGGAGAGAGACAAACAAACAAAACAAAGACCAAATAAACAACAAGGTAGATAACTCTGTCGTCACACGTTTGTTTCAGAAAAGATCTTTAGCAAAAATGTCGTTTTGATCCAGTGACTCAGTGTTTTAAAAAAAAAAAACACAGTTCGGATTGGAAATAAAATACACACCAGGTTTACATATGGACATTAAAGATACAGACATGCTCTATGTAAGAAGATTAACATTCCCTGTATCTAGATGAATAACCTGCGGCAATATTTTACGGCCTTTTCTCACCTTTTTTTTAATGTTAATATTTTATTTAACTGACTTTGTACTAGTAGATCATTTTCAGGAAGGTGGACATCAGCTATAATGTTGTATATAAAGTGTCTCCAAAATTAGAGACCTTTCAATATATTTTCAAATTAATAAGCACATTTTCTTTTTTTAGAGTAGACTTTAATAATTCGCACGCACACACACGTATATATATATATATATATATTATAAATTAATTGATTTAAAATATGGTTATTTTCCTACAGATTTCCAACCATGTTTCAAAAATAGAAGCTAAAAACCCTAATTTTTATTTTTTGCAAATAAATTAAAAGCATTAGTTCCATTTTGAAATCTTGACGTTTTTTTTTTTTTTTAAATTTACCGGGTTTTCCATTCAAGCTAAAATCAGGTTTCCATGGTTACAGAATATTCTCCTCAAATTGAACACGGGGTGTAAAAATTTTCCTTATGACAGTATCATTGATCAGTTATGATACATTTTGGTAAGGGGTGAGGAAATTTTACACTGAAACCTGACGTTTTTTTTTTTTTAAATTCAGAACATCCATTCAACCGATGGTCGGTTTCAGTGTAATTTAAACCTTACCAAAATTTTAAAAGTTACTCCAAAATTTGTGCTTGAAGATGAAATGGAACTAATGTATTTTTTAATTTATTTGCAAAACTCCAAAATTAGATGTTTTAGCTTTTAATTTTTTGCAAAAATAAAATAGGGTTTTAGCTTCTATTTTTTGAAACATGGTTGGAACAGTGTAGCGAAAATAACCATATTTTTAAATCAATTAATTTATAATATTAATGCTCTGTAAATTTACATTGAGCACTATTTTGTAAAATAAAATATCTATAAGAACACCGGATTTTATATCTTACTGTTCTTTCTTTTATTTTATATATATATATATATATATATATATATATATATATATATATATATATATATATATATATATATAAGGCAGGATGTGTGTGTGTGTGTGTGTGTGTGTGTGTGTGTGTGTGTGTGTGTGTGTGACTAACAAATGCACGGCCGTAATTTTCGACGGATTTGCACCAAAATTTACATGCACATGCTCCAAGTTAGCGGGAAGGCCAAGACCGACTTTGCATTTCCCAACTTCCATCGATAGTGGAAATAATCGATTTTTTCATGTTTCTACGGAAGTTTTCATGTAGTTTGCGGCCATTTTCTACTGGCCAGAGTGAGAGCCCATGACAGGCTGCCACAAATAGGCAGGGAGATTCTACTGGCTAGCGTGAGAGCCAACAGCTGACTGACACCAATGTTAACTAGCATTCTAGCATGCAAGAAAAAAAATCGATAGCTGCATTCGTCACAAGTGGGAAAAATTTAAATCTGCCTGGCACTTTACTTCAATTGGCTCATTCGCTTGCTTAAACTCAACGTTGATTCTGATTCCGCAGAACTTGGTTGGGTGTGAAAAGTATTTGTTGTTAACATTCTTTTTTCATTCGGTTTTTCCAGTTACGAGTCCTTTATTTAAAGCTGATCGTTTTGTGCTCATTTTGTTTAGTTCTATTTTCGTAACAGATTTAATGTTTAGTATAGATCTTAGAAAAAATTCAGTGTGAGATAGGCAAGAAGTAAGGCATGTAGCAACATCAGCACGGCAAAGGGCACTCCTTTAAAGGCAAGAAAGTGCAAAAATATTTTTAGTCAAGTGATAGCGATTGCTGTATTAGTCGTACGATTTTTGAATCAAGAACGGCAACGCCAGCCATACTGCTAGTATATATATATATATATATATATATATATATATATATATATATATATATATATATATAATGCATAATTTTCTTAATTTATACGGAAAGTCTGTTGAATGTCGAGGGTGAGCATTGTTCTGAAGATTGTGCTAAAACGTGAAACTCACTCAATATGCTGCGATGATATTATATTGTTTTATATAAAAAAATGTAAAAGGGAGCTAAACATATACTGTGGTCAATGTAAAATATGAAAGTTATAAAGAGAGAAATATATAAAATTCAACTATAGAAAAAATATTTATATTTTACTGTCTTTCGTAGCCTGCACTTTCATGTCGACGTCCATTTTTTTTTCTTTTTTTTTGTTTATATATATATATATATATATATATATATAAAGAAAGAAAGAATGTTAGATTTCATTGAAAATACATCTCTACCCGCTACCAAAACGTAGCAATAACTAATACATTAAAATATAGACATAATGAACCAGACACCCCTCGTCTAGTAAAATGAATTCATCTGTAACCTTGGAAACAAGAATTATGATTTTAGCTGCCTCTTTAAAACCCAGTATTTTTAAAAGTTACTCCAAAATTCGCTTGAGGAGGAAATGAAACTAATGTCTTTAATTTAATTACAAAATTAAATTCGGGGTTTTAGCTTCCATTTTTGAAACATGGTTAGAACTGTGTAGCGGAAAAAACATATTTTAAACCAATTAATTTATAATATATATATATATATATATATATATATATATATATATATGTAAAAGACAATAGGAAAACCGTAATAGTTGTCGACGCGTTTTGTCCGATGTGGACTTTTTCAAGGCAAAAACGAAACGAATTTATTAAATAAAGTAACTACTAATAACAAAACAAAAATGCTCTTAACAACTGGAAGAATTTAGAGAACGCTATTTTTATACTGTTAACTGAAAATTGCGTCATTTACTGTCACGTGTGGAGATATTGTTTTTATTGCTGTGTTGACGGATTCAACCATTTTCTTTTGATTTCTTGATACTGTTCTGTACGATAGTTTGGGAGAGTAGTAATTCTGTAAAGAAAGATGAAATAGAGAAAAGGCCTGGGCGTAAATTAAAATTTGGGTAATATTCAATGACGGCACTCTCGAGGATTTTCCTTCTGGGTGTGTTATTTTCTTTTTTTTATGAGTGTAGCATTTTTAAAATCAAAATTGTGGATGAATTTATTTCTATGTATGACTAGTGCATTGGCTATGTTGTTTTTTGTGAGGTCTCATTTGTGGTCAATGATGCGTTTTTTTAAATTTCTACTTGTTTCTGCAATATATTGGGAGGAACAGTTTTGGTAGTTTATTTTATAAATGCCTGCTTCAGAAATATTATTGTTCTTAGTGTTTGAGGATCTGAGTATATCCATAATGGTCTTCGAAGTGTTTGTGACTATTTTAAAATTATTTAGATGGAATAGGTTATTTTGGATAGTGGACGTGACAGAGTTGGTCGGTAGTTTTCATGTAATTTGTTATTAATTTATAAATATTGTCTTTTTCTACAGGTTAACTCTGAGAAATTTATATATATATATATATATATATATATATATAAAAGAAATATGTTGTAGTGGTTCCAACGAGAGAAAAGTATGTATATTAAAAGAAGAGAAGAGAGGTGCCGCAAACATTTTTTGGTTGTAATGTGGATTTATTTAGAAAAAATATTATGCTTTGTTTTTACATAATTTTTACGACACGTGTTTCTGGTCTCGCGACCGTCTTCAGGTAAAAGTGGAGATTTCTACATATTATTCAAAATAATTAATTTTTTCTTCATGTTCAATGTGAAATATTCTCGATATGAGACATTCTCTGTTTGTGTGTTGGTAATCCGAATTTCTTTCTAGAATTGTTAATGAAGAGTTCTGCGTGAAGGGTCATAAAACAATTAAGGTTGGTCCAGCGAGTAGTTATCGGCATTTTATCTTTTAATGTTTTAGTGACCCCAATGTGCTCTTGGATCTGTTTCCATTTTGGTGTGTTCCTGTCAGCATGCGTGTATATATGCGTGCGTATATTTCCCCTCCATACATATACTGTCTTACTACGAGGAATTCATAAACTTATTTGTACCTATACACGCATACACACACATACGCACATACATACTATATATATATATCGTTATAACTTACAGAGTGTTTAAATTATGAAGTGTCTACGTTTAATAAACCGACTTTTGAGTTTTGGAGCCTTTTCAAAGAATACTTCAGAAGCCAAATCTTATATGAATGTCTTGAAATTTACCAGGGATTACCTAAAATCTTTTGAGCTGTTGTGTGTATATATATATATATATATATATATATATATATATATATATATATGAACAAACAATATTTTCAGTGAATACCCGTATTTAACTAGAATTTATTTTGTTTACCGGCCTGCGCCATAGAGTAATCTAAAAATGTTTTTCTCTGCCTTTA
Organism: Acanthosepion pharaonis; assembly: GCA_903632075.3. Classification (NCBI taxonomy): domain Eukaryota; kingdom Metazoa; phylum Mollusca; class Cephalopoda; order Sepiida; family Sepiidae; genus Acanthosepion; species Acanthosepion pharaonis. Next base: position 4,637 of record CAHIKZ030000460.1, read on the forward strand.
AATAACCTGAAAATGGTTGATAAGCCGTAGAAAACTAATCAATAAAGGAAGGCCTCTTTTTTTTTTTTATTAGGTGCCCGAGAAATTTTACCTCTCTCTTTCTGGTGTTAAATATAAGTGACCTTTTTTTCCATTTCTTCTAAAACTTCATCGTGGCTTACATGTTCAGTCCATGGTATTCTCATCATCCTTCATGCTGTAGCATACCTACGGACAATAATGGGTATGCCCCCATTCACATAAATACAGTAGTAAATACTGTATGTTGGTATGCAGTTGGAGATTCATTGTGGAATTCACTTGACTCACGTCTAGCATTTGACGATTTCTACGCGCCGCTGGCGAATCTTATATGCGTTATTCGTTTCCTAAGTATTATCGTTTATTACCAACCTTCGTGTGATTATTCCATTCAGTAACCTTCCGTAGGTTACAACACTTCTGTCGATATAACTTTCTCTTGCCTCTTTGTTTCTTCTTTAATTCTTCGATAATTTTCCAGCTTTCATTTCCTTAATTGTGTAAGCACTGCCCTTTGTATTTTTACACATAAAACAGGTCAAATATATAGTTATATGGTCATTGTCATTATTATTATTATTAATATTTTCCCAGAGAAGGTCGTAATATTTAGTAACGAATGCATGGAATGTGGACCACAACAGTCAGCCTTATATGTCATATAATATTCCTCTCTCTCTAACTGTCCATCCTTTTCCAAGGGGTTTTCCTCTGTGAAATCAATGCTAGTTTTCTTTATCTGGCGTTACATAATCACAAAGAACTGTACAAAGAAGAAAAACCACATCACTTTACGATTTTCAACAACAGTAACAACTAAAATGCATGCCCCATGCAACTCGAAGAGTAAATAAGGACACGACCTGATGACATTACATAGGACTTCAAGCAAAATGTTTAAGAAGTAAACTTCATCAGTACTGGAAAGATCGATAACAACTACTGGACTTGAGAAACCTATATTCCTGAAAAGCATTTTAAGTGAAAGATGTTATAAAATTCAATCTATAGTAGAACTGGCTGTTCAGTTAATGAATGCTAAATGTTTCCTTATAAGGAAACGGCTAATATTACCATTACTATTACTAAAATGTGTCGAAGACAACAAGTATCTAGGATCACATACATCAAGAACTCTGAGAAAGACTTCAACATTAGAAAAGGTATAGCATGGACTGCTTGTAACAAAATGGATAAGATCTGGAAATCCAATCTTGCTCGTCAATTCAAAATCCAACTTTTCCGCATACTTATTGAGCCAATCTTACTCTATGGCTCTGAAACTTGGACTCTCTCAGCAAAACAACAGCTCCGTTTAGATGGATGTTATACACGTCTTTTAAGAAGAGGGCTTAATCTCTCATGGCGAAATCACCCAACTCTAGAAATGATATATGGTGACTTGCCAAGAGTATCAACTTTAGTTTGTAAGAGACGTGTCCAGTTCGCCGGGCATTGTGCACGTGCCACAGATGAACATGTGTCATCATTTGTACTCTGGAGGCACCCATCATCTGTCAATCGATCACGCAAGTTAACCTTTCCAGATAGGATAAAACGTGACACATTGATCCCTAAGGAAGATCTTTTAGGTGCTATGACAGATAGGGAATACTGGAGAGGTGTAGTGATTTCAATCTCGGCTGAGGCCGCAAGATAGTGATGATGATTACTAAAATTTCTCTGTCAGTCATCCTCTCAATTGCTCTGATGTCACCTGGTATGTTTCTGTTCTTCTACAACTTCTAATGACCAAACACTTCAAACTTTAGGGTACTGTTATTTTTTACCTTCCCTTCTCTCTTTTTGCATCAAAATGGCGATTGATTTTTTTTTTTTTTTTTACGATTTATCAACCCTTAATTTATATAAAGCCCAATCTTATTCGGGATTATACGGATAATTTTGTGCCGAGTGAATATTGTATTAACAAATATTTGAATATTTTTCCAAGGTAAACGTTCTACTGTTTAACCCATAGTTGAAAGTAATAAAAGATGAACATTTCCCAATGTTTTTTTTTCTTTTTCGTAAAAGGGCAGGTAACGGATTCGACTGGAATTCGAAATCTGCCCTTCGATTTATCATTTTAAGTCCCTATTCTTTACACCAGTGCTACTCAGCGTGTATTCCGCGTACCGCTGCCGGTACACGTGTCATTGTCTAGCAGTTCGCGGAGTGTATCCAAGAAACAAAGAGACAATAGTCAAATTCCACGCCACTAGAGACTGCCGGGCTGAGGTGGAAGAAATACATTGAATCAATAGCTAAATCTATCATTCGCCAATAAATGGAATACTGTTACCATATAGAGTTTGATGTCCCGGCTATTCATCTCAAGGTTCTCGACAAAATCCAAAGACGGATATGTAATGTGATCGGTCCTGACTTGAGGTTTCGACTCCAGTCACTTTCTCTCCGACGCTATGTGACTTCCCTCTGTCTTTTCTATAAATATTTGGCATCTGCTCCGATGAGCTATTTTCACAGGTGCCCCGACTGAATGATTTTAAGCGTGCTACTAGGCTGGCGTCTTGGTTCCACCCTTTCACTGTCGATAGAGTTAAATGTAACCGCCTCTTCTACTCCAACAGATTCTTCTCTCGCACTTCCCGACAGCGGAACTCCCTTCCTTTTACTTGTTTCCATGATAACAAAAATAACGTCAATCGACCATTTCTGTTCCCTTAATCCCCGTTCTTCTTTTTATCCTCCTCTTTTTTTCTTTTTATCCTTTCCTAATCCACACCTATATCCAGTCTTTTCATTTACTTACATTCTCTGTAGCCCGTTCCGTATTAGTGGTACTTCCGCATTACTAGGTGTGAAATGCTTAAAAAAATAAAATAAGATAGATTGTGGCTCGTTTTGTTTTTTTAAACATTTTCGTTTACATTTTATATTTATTATGGTCATATTTTTCAGTTACTTCCTCATGTTAAAAGTCATTACTATACAATTAAGGTATGTGATATGAACAGCAAAACAGTGAACTGAAATACGTATGACAACACCATTATGGTCTGGCATGTGGCTGTTTTGGAACGACACCAAGGGATACGTAATGTCCATTTTCATAGACACGTATTTCTACAAAATCAATATAAAATTTGAAAAAAAATGCAACTTTTATTATATGCATTATATTTTTGTGATATAAATAAATAATACTAAGAATTTTTAAATAATATTCTCTCGGATCGTTGTTATATAATCGTATGATACACACAGGGTACCGATCACTGGCACACAGAAAAATCCATGATGACTGGCCTTAGAACAAAGAAGACGTCATGTCCTTACGTCTAATACGAATAGTCTCAAAATGACCCTGAAATATCTAAAATAAAAAAGAAGTTGGCTTGAAAAGCTTCATTATCCAGTCCCCCGTCGCATGAGATCGTTTAAGAATCAATAAATTACAGCACCGCATCTCCCCCTCCTTGTATCAAAAGGACACGACGGATCAATGATTAAACCTTCTTTTTCTATTTTATTTCCCATCAAACTATCCCCTTTGCTTTGATTCATATTCTTATCTGTTTATATTGAAAAGCCCCCAAAAATTTTAAAGACCCCACATAATTTTTGTCGGATTATTATTATTATTATTATTATTATTATTATTATTATTATTATTATCATTATTATTATTTTTATTATTATTATTATTATTATTATTATTATTATTTACCGGGGCAATACCAAATTTATAAGCTCAAAATTAAATTTTACCCCGGCGGGATGGCTCTTGGGCAGTTAGCCATGATATCAGCCATTATTTTCCTGATATTTCTTTATTTCTTCAGATCTGCAAGGTGCAGCCTCACGGATGGTTGCCGGCATGCAGGTAACGAACAAAGACATTTTGTTGTTTGATTTTCTTATAAAACAGGAATAAATTAAGAAGAGAAAGCTAGTTGATTACTTTAAAAAAAATCCGACCGGTCTAAATGAAGCAAATCTCCGCCATTTTGATTATTACGCCTGTATTTGTTCAGCACTTTTCATTCATTGCGTTGTGTGCTTTAATTTTTATTATTTGCACACGTTAATATTTGGATAGGACTTTTTGGTCGATACTTGTTCTTTTTCATAATCGGCTCGTTAATTTGCAGGCTTCTTTCTTTCTCATCCTAGTTTTAATGTATCGCTTTTTATTTCCTTTTTAAAGTTAATGCGTTATGCTTAATTTGCATGTTTTCTATATTAAAATATTTTTTGCTTTTGTTCAAAATTATTGGTTGCCTAATTATAAATCATTACTTTTTTTGCGAGAGAGAGAAAATTGAAAAATTGCTCTCAATCTGCCTGAAGTTACCCTTATTATGATTTCCTTACAAAATATTTTTAAAAATAACGGAAGTAATTAGTCTTGGCTTTTGTATTTTTGCAGTACGGTGCATGCGCAAGAATTTTCATATTTATTCCTTTTCAATGTCTCGACATTATATAAATATCCGTTGTTACTCTAAATCTCTGTTTTCAATTTTAATTAGACATACACGTCATTTTTATAACAGCCTTTTATATCGACTAACCACCAATATATATATATATATATATATATATATATATATATATATATTTGGTTGGATTGATGTGAGTTAGTGACCCTGAGTTTCACGCTTTTGTTTATATTTATATACACACACTTTTCACACACACGCACACAGAGACACACACACACAGAGACACACACACACATACATATATTAGGGTAGGTTGATTTTTTTTACTTTTCTAAAATATCAGATTTCATAACACATAGAAATTTGTGTATTGATATAATAAGTATTAATACCAAAAACTAGATCTCTCCCTTGCACCATCATTTAAGAAAATAGCATTAAATATCGTATGCAAAAATACACTGAAAAATCCTTGTTTTTTGCAAAATTTGCTCTAAAAATTGGTCAGCAAATTTAACGATTTCAGTATTTAAAGCAAAGTATTTTGTCATTTTATTCTATCAAAATGAGATGAATAAAATATAACTAGGATTCAAATTTAAAATGTCACCTCTGCATCGCCGCTGGCATCTTCAATATACTGTTTTTTTACCAGATTAATTAAACATTAACAGTGAATACATCTTAAATAGTTGAAAAAAAAACATGATTTTTTCATCTGCTATGGATAAAGAAAACAGATAATGGATGTTGCTGGACATAAATTAGGGGATCATGTTATTCAAAAACCACAATTTTAATTTGAACATACTTCGAAAACTCTATTAGAGAAATTTAAAAATGAAAACTAAACAAAAAAGTCTTTCTTTAAAAATTGTCAATATTGAAAATTTAAATGTTTGTAAATTAATAGTCAGAAACATAAAAAAATGTAAAAACACAAATAACCTAAAGCTACTAACTTTGTTTATTACAATTAATGGTCACTATTGCTTAATATATAGTGTCAAATTGCTCCATACAAGAGCGTTTACAAGAAACGGATGAACTCATTTTATGGCACAAACATTTGCAATTATGTGCTTGTGCCTTGCTTCAAAGCCATACACCGATTAGGAATCTTCTGTGGTTAACTTGACTGCTCGTTCACCACTTTGCGAACGTGAGTGAAAATCTGGTAAGTCCAGCTTTGTACTATCAGTAAGGTAAAGAAGTATGCTGTATGTTTTTCAATGCTATCTTTTGGATCTCAGGTGATTTTCGCTTAATCCTTTGGATTATATATATGGGGTTTAATGTGTAAATTGCGGCCATTTTGTATTTTTAATTTCGTGCATGTCGTTGTTTGTTTTTGATTTTGTCGACTACGCGGTATAATATGGTGAATTGGTCACCGTCTGTGACACAAAGAGCACCATGACGCAATACACTCCGTCAGAAATTTGGAAACGGCATGCTGTACTACTTGCCATTCGCTCCAATACGAGCATTTCTGGATATTTGGGTGTCGGTCTGAGAACAGAGCAGAGTGTTTGGAAAGAAGAGTTGGACGTGCCCAATGGTGTTTACGAAAAACAGGTCGAAAAACTCATTCCGATCGATCTGTTAAGAAAAGAACTATTGAATATGATGTCGAAGGCCTCAAACTCAACACGGAGGCCTACATCAAGTGCCTTGAGGAAGTAATACTGTCCGGGGTCAAGAGAGTGACTTGCTGGATGACCTTATATATAGCAACAGGACTATGCGACACAAGCAGGAGAACCCAGACATGACTGTCTGATAATTCCTGCGACTACATCACCCGTTATATCTGGTCACCTAACTTCCCACATTGCAACCCGCTTGATTATTATGCGAGGGACGTAGCTGTGAGACCAACAAAATTTCTTCTAACACCAAAGATAAGCTGAAGGCAAGGATTATGGCAGAATTCACTATCTTAAACAAGGAAACTATCCAGAAGCAATGCAGGATGTTCCGACGTATGTGGAGGCTGTACATGAAAGCAACGGCGATTTTATTCAATAAATTTACTCTTTTGTATTTCAAGATATTTTTGTGCAATTTAGGGTAATATATATCTGTTTAAATGAGATGCCAGTTTTATATTCATTTTTGTGTAATGTAAATGAAAATTTATCCATTTCACCCTGTATATAGGTGTATCGACATATGGTTCTGTTGTTAGTATATCGGCCTCTCGCGTGGTATGACGTCATAGGATCACATCTTGAACTTACGAACTGCGTCTGCTATTCCTCGACCGTTTTCGTCGCATAGCAATCTTTTATGTCAACATAACAAAATTTCATCTTCGATGTTGAATCCGTATAACCACTTTGAAGATGGCTCATGCGAGCCAAAAGCTTAGATCAAAGACAGGTGTTGGTTAGTTTTTGTCTTTATTTTTACCTGAAATTAAAACAAACATACGAACTTATATATATATATATATATATATATATATATATATATATATATATATATGTGTGTGTGTGTGTGTGTGTGTGTGTGTCTCTCTCTCTCTGTGTGTTTGAGAGAGAGAGAAAGAGATGGAGAGAGTTTCATTAAAGAGAACTAACAAGTTACTGCGATTAAGCATTTTATTCAATTTTTCTTGTGATCATATAAGTGTTTCCTTTTCTGGACATGAAATATATGAAAAAAAAACTGTTTGTAAATAGGAATGTAATAACCTTATCCACATGGAATAAGGGATAAAAATAATGTACACATTAATGATAGAAAAAAAAAAAAGCCAACACTCAATAATATCAACTATGAACGCTGCGGCAAATATGCTGACGGTGTTTGAAAAACAAAAACAAAAAAAAAACATAAACAAAAATAAAAAACATTGCCATAACTCTAAATACGCATATTCCGTTAACAATAAAATAAAACAGCTTTGATAATGGATAACAGAATAGCAAATATCTCTGGGAGATATAGAATATTTGGATAGTTTTTAAACACATTATTTCCAGTTCAGAAAATATGACACATAAGAACACGAGAAAATGAATCAAATCTTAATCACAATAACGTGTCAGTCGTCTCAATATATATATATATATATATATATATATATATATATATATATATATATATATATATATATATATATATATAAATATATTTATATATAATCTTTCATTGAATACGGCCGACAAGGAAGACTGCGTTAATTTTTATAAAGTTTTTCCAGCATCCTAACATCATTCTCTTTTGTAGGATTAAAGGACTATAAAAATTGTCCATAATTATTATTGTGCCAAAAGCGCATACCGTCACTTCAAGAGCCATTATCAAGAGCACTTGAGACAATAAAAATTATGGTTAATTTTTTGTTTTCCTTAACTCCTACAAAACGGAAAAATCTTTGGATGCTGGAAAAACTTTAAAATAATCCAGTCTTACTTGTCGGCCATATTCAATGAAAGATTTTTGAAAGAAATGCTAATGCCAAAATATACATTTTAATAATAATAATAATAATAATAATTCTGGGTCAAAAGCTGAAATTGAAGGTTTTTTTCTTGCTGCCCAGAGCCAACCAGAATTACTGATAAATTGTGTTATCCCAAAATGCAGATTCTGTGATAAATATCCATAAACAATTGACCATCTTGTATCTGGGTGCGCGGTATTGGCACCCACTTAATATAAAAGACGGCTCGACAGAGTGGGTCAATATCTACACTGGAAAATCTGTAACACTTACGGAGAGAAAACTGCAAGAAACTTCAAGAAATTGGTATGAACACCAACCAGACCCGATTACGTAGATTGGACCTGAAACAATTTTATTGGACTTTACAATACACACAGACAGAACAATCATAGCTAATCGTCTTGGCATTGTGATTAGAGAACGCAAAGACAAAATATGTCTTCTTATTGATATGGCAGTTCCTGTAGACTGCAATGTATCTTTAAATATCTTCAAAAAACTATCAAAATACAAGTTCCTTGAAATTGAAATTTCAAATATGTAGCGCATGATGTGAGGACATTAACAATTCCAGTTGTAGTTGGAACTCTCGGATTGATTGGAAAAGATTCCAATAGACTCATTCAAGGAATCCCTGGTAAACCCTGCCTTAAAGAAATATAAATATTGTACTCACAAGTACAGCGCACACCTTACGAAAGGCTTTATCTATGTATATATGTGCGATTATTTATTTTCCCTTTTTCCAAAACTGCTCAGTGGTAAATGTCATGATGCATTTTCTGAACTTAGGTCTCTGGTTGGGACCCGGAAAGTAATGAGTATTCACCAGAAACCAAAAGAAATAAAACAATACTAATAACAATCTCAGATCGTAATTTTTTTTTTTTAAACATAAAATAATTATAGGATGGACATTCTACAATTTATTAAAGTAAATATGTTGTGTATCTATTTTATGAAATTAGCCCCCGTAATTCTTTTTCTTTAAATCAGATAATAATTACTCCATTTAAAATAATTTATTTGGTTTCATATTGCTGTTTTTTAAAAAAAAGGTATTTTACGCTTAAATTGTTTTTTTTTCGGTAAATTAAAAAGTAAAGACAGATTGTAGTCACCAAAAATATTGTAAATTCAAAAATAAATAAATCTAATGTTGTAAACCGTTTTTCATGTCCTGTCTACAATAGAAAAATTATATATAATATAACATAAAGATATAAATATTTTTGAAAGCATAAATATTTTTAGAAAATTTACATTTAGTAAAAATTTTATTAATAATAAAAAATAATTCAACAAACAATATTTTCGAAAGCCTAAATAATTTTTTAGAAAATTAAATTAAATATTTTAGTAAAATTTTATACGATCCCCACTCCAGTATATTTAAAACGGTTTGCGTATATTTAGAATAATTTGTTTGTTTTTTACATTCATTTTTAAAATGTAATATCTAAACTTTTTAAAAAATATTAATTTCAATACAATGCTAAAAGAGAGTTCTATATGCATTAAATTAATGTTGCAAACAATTCAATAGGAAAGGTTTTAAAAAAAAATTATAATATGATATAAATACTTTCCAAAGCATAACTATTTTTTTCGGAAATTAATTTAAGTAATTTAGTAAAAATTCAACAAAATCTGAATGAATATTGCTTTTTCAGTGTGAGATTTTGTGTTTCGGAATTGAGTAATGTACAAATCTGAATATTTTTAAATCAGAAAATAATTATTAGATGGACATTCCACCATTTAATAAAATAAGTATATTGTATATCAAATTAACAGCAGTATTATAAATTATATGATTTTAATATTTACCTCTGCTCAAGCCGCACCCAGAATATATTCAGTATATTGTAAAATTATGTGTAAATATGATGAATGAAATATTTACTTAACATTAAATATTTCAATGCCGTTAAGTCTTCATCTTCCTCAGATTCAATTATAAGAAATTATGAAACAATTTGATTGAAAAGAAAATTAATCAATGTTAATGAAATTTCTAGTGGTGGTTAAGAATACTCTCCCACTTCATATTACTATCAATTTAGTACCCTAGATCATGATTATAAAAAGGAAAAATTTAAAACTGTACTTGCTATAAAGATATATTTATTTCTGTTTAAAGCTTCAGTGTAGAAATTATTCTTGGTTCTTCCTTCTGGTGCCAGAATGAAGAGACCACCAGGGTCTCCCACTCTTGAAAGACCACCATAAATCTGGCCAAGTGAAAAGACAGGGTCTGCCAGATTCAGTCCCAAACCATTCACCAACATAAATCTGGCCAAGTGAAAAGACAGGGTCTGCCAGATTCAGTCCCAAACCATTCACCAACATAAATCTGGCCAAGTGAAAAGACAGGCTCTGCCAGATTCAGTCCCAAACCATTCACCAACATAAATCTGGCCAAGTGAAAAGACAGGCTCTGCCAGATTCAGTCCAAAAACATTCAGCGACTGTCTCTGAGATTTGTTTATTGTTATGATATGAGTCTGAGAGGAAACTGGAGCTTTTCAAATTTGAATGGCACATAAATTAGTCTCCTAGGTATGGGTGAAGCAATTAATTCCAGCATCATTATCCTGTCATAATTGTTGCTTCCAGAACATGGGGCATCATATATTTGATGGTAAGTCTGGTGTCATTATATAGTTTGGGTGGATCGAGTTTACGATGGATCATGATTAGTGCCCCAAGCTTCAATAAAAGACTGTAGAGCAGTCCCTGTTGGTTCAAGACTACTGAGAACCTCTGATGGATAGGTCCCAAGAACTGATATTATTGATTGATTATAGGATCTTTCCTCTCCAGGTAACATATTCAAAAGCCTTATGTTCATTTCTTTTACAGAAAAAAATTTTGGTGTTAAAAGTTATCGATCACGGAGTCATTTGTTATCAAAGTGTTGGCTATGAACATCTAGAAAGACTCTCTAACAATCAGTTCTTCAGTTTGAATGGTTTGAAAGGTTAGCTGAATTTGGATATGAGAGTCTTTTTCCATTCCCTATATTTAGAATCTGGATGGCAAATTCACCATCAGCATTATTAATATTGAAATGCTCTCACATATTAATTGTAAGGTTCAATTTCTGAATGTGATCACAGAGATCAGTTTTTTTTTAGACAGGTATTGATCTGATAATCTCTAGTGCCTTGATTAATAACCGTAAAGTGTTTGTATGACATCACGAGCAAGAATCAAAGTTACTCCTCCCATTATTTTTATGTTGTCTTTTAAATTCTACAGTGTCCGATCTAAGGCTTTGATTGCCCGTTTGTGACTCATGGTTGCTTTATCCCAGATGATCAGTTTACAGGTTTTTAGGATCTTGGCCTTTGATGATTTATTTTAATGTTACACACAGGATTTTCCTGTCATGTAAGATCTAGGGACTAACAAAACATGGAGTCTGCCGTTCCCCCTGCGTGTAGAAGTGTTGCTGCAATCCCACTTGATGATACCGCAAGGACAATATTTTTTTTCTTGCAAAGATATTTTTGAAAGCGGTAGGTTTATCAGGAAAGTCTTACCGGTGCCCCTTGAGCATCAACAAACATTTTCCATGCTGTTTAAGATACAGTAGTAAACATCCTTTTGATCATCCACCAGTCGGGATTCATTTTCAATGATGAACTGATCCAAAGTACGGGGTATGATAATTGGTCTCCCGATATGTTTCATGGTGTAATCCTATTCTAGCATCAGGCTCTGGCAACCCACGATTAGTCAAGTTATTTTTAAAAGCCTGGACTCGACAGGAAAGATCGCTGAGAGATTGTTTATAAATTTAGTAGAATTCACTATTTTCATTTTGTAGTCTGGTTCGATTCAGGAGGTCCTCATGCATATTGTTTTTGAACTGATCCTTGAGAAGATACGGCTGACCAATCTCACAGGCTGTTAGCGTAATTGGAAAACAAATGTCTTATCTGACTGGCTATTCGATAAACTGCTGCCTCTTTAAGAGTTTTTTTTTTCCTAGTGTTAGTCATTTTTTAAAAGGCTATGTAATATGCATACAACATACTTCTTGGTATGTTGTACGCACTCTACTTTGAAAGCGCCAGAAATCCTTAAATGATGTTGGTTTTTGAGAAATAATCACAGATAAAAATGCCCCCTGTTATTGCATATAATACAATATTGTATTATCGTCATTGCATAAGCCTGTCCAATCGCATTCGATGCCTTGACTTCATGTTCTTGATCAGTTTGTCTGTTTTTATCTAACCCAGGTTTCTTGCTCAGTCTAAGGATAGTAAATTGGAGCCTCAATGTACATGAGAGATCTCGCAAAAACTTTCTATTCGCAAAGTAAAAAAAGTTAGGGTAGTATCAGGTGCCGTCTCTGCTAAATTATGAGCTGTATCATCAGTGAAGTATATTCTCTGTCCATTTTCTAGATGGACAGCTGGGTTTACCACGGTTGAGAGCATGTCAAACCCAAAGATCATTCAAATAGTTTCATTACTCAAAATGTAACGTCCTGTCTGATAAAGATTTTCTTCATCTCACTCACCTTCATCACTAATAACAAAACTAGCCTTGACACTACCCTTGTTGACATATTTTTCGATGTATTTGATGGCTTACACATAGCTGCCGTACTCCACATTAATGAGTACCTTTAGAATTTTACATAACAGTTTATTATATATCCCTATCTATTGATTATCTAAGGTAATTTTCTGTCCTCGAACTCTCAAATTTGTTGATTTGCCTCAATCTTCCGGTTTACACCTGGAGTAACGAAGATATCCATTAATGTCAGTCTGAGTTTCCTGAAGATAAGCTTTTGGATATCTTTTAATGCATTTGTATCATGCATACAGGGTAAATGGATTGCTGATTTCACATAGACCATGGATCAGTTGAGTCTTAAGGCCTTGGATCGTCATCTTTATCAGGCAGCTCAGCTGAAATAATTTTATCAGCATCTTCACCTTTTATTTTTAGTTTGCACCAAATCAGGGTGTGAGTGTGGGGAAATCCTTTCTTTTGACATTCAATCATTGTTATCCCGGCCTTAAGCTCACCGAAGATTCTTCCTTCTTTGAGAAGGCAGAGGAGTTTCTTTTGATTTTCAAGGAACACTCGAGAAATTATATCATGGTGACCGCTAGATTTTTATGTTGAAAAAGTTCATTCGAAATTTCAGGCCACTTTGGATTACAGGTAAATGCAAAGAAAATGTCTAATCGTCCAAACTTTCTAATATAAGCCATTCTATCCTGAGTTCGTTGGTGTATATATCGGGGTCTTCCTGCATAACTTGAAGGCAAAATGATTTGCTGTCCAATGTTCTTGTCGTCCCCAATCAGAATGTTTGGAATCTTTGAATGTTTATGTAATCACCTACCCTTATTTCTTTTTTTTATTTCTTCACATGAAACCCACCTCAACTTTCTGTTTCTATTTTTGTATTCATATCTAACATTAATTGGCTGGTCACTTCTTTTAAACGCAAGAATTGATTAAAATAACCCTGCGCCATGAAATGAAAAGAATAGAAGTTTTTACAACTTACTGATCGACCAGTGTATTGTCTTGTTTCTTTTTTTTTTCCATAGGTAGAATTGATATCCATTATGGCCATTCCAGAATATGAGTAGATATTCGAGGGAATCATAGGCTCTGTGAGTTTCAGAAATACGATGGAAATACCCGCTTCGTTGTTGTAAAGTAATTCTACTGTGTTCATGTTGTTCATCCACCATTAGAATTACAATTTTATCTGTAATAGACGCATTATATTTCCTTTCATGTTCTAAAGCTGGACATTTATCTGCCCTGATGATGATGTGCTCTCCTGCATATTTAAAACCACCAACATATTTACGGTGTTGGTGAAACATTTCCTCAAACTCCACATCGATCTTCAATTCCAAATCACTTTGAACATGTGGCCATCTTTGTTCTGCTTGATTACAACCTATAAAATATATCTGCACAAATTTATCGGATTATTTGTGTAGTGAAACAAGACTACCCATCAAATGATAAAATTGCCTCTGGATTTTAAGTGTTGTTAAAAATCCAAAGTCTGTCATATTCTTAACTGCTTCAAAAGATGACATTTAAAAAGTAGAATAGTATGTCAGAAGATTTCTTCTGAAATGGTTTGCTGCCGGAGTATTCTGCGATAATAGATTCTTGAGCAATTCTGGAGGATCGTTTTGTTGTTAGATTGATTTGGCCTCCTAAGCAACATAGACCAAGTGATTCTTCAGGCCATTTCTTGTCACCACAATGTTTCCAAAAGATTGTCATTCCCCCACTTGTTACTTTGGGATTACTCTTGTAATCTTTTGTGGGGTCATAAGAAAAAAAAAACTTCCATAAGCCAATTAATATTTCTTAAAAGTCTTGCATGAGCTCCGACTCTGGTGTGGTATATCCGATGAACATTTCTCTTAAATTAGCGTCTTTCATGTTGCTCTTGTTCCCTTGCAGCTGCAATTCGATCCCTGGTAGCAAGGAAAATCTGCTGTCGAATATCCGAAGTTCTAAGTTGTTTTGCAGCAGTAGTTTGATTCTTATCAGCAAGAAAATGGGCCAGTCTATTATCCAAATTTTCAAGTTGTCTTGTAGCAGCAATTTGATTCTTGCTCGCAAGCAAACGGTCCTGTCGATTATCTGCAATTTCACAAAAATTTACTCCGTAGAATTACACTCCATGACACTGAAGCAGTTACACACGTGTTAACTGCCTGAGTGTCCTTGGCCAAGAGATTGAATCTAACGTCATTTGTTAGGATGTCCGTATTTCCAGCAGGAAAAGTTTTTGTTGGATGCTGGGAGAATTTTATTTTTTATTTAATTTATTTTAAACAAAATTTAAATATCATTGTTTTATTTTATTTTATTTATAATTCTCATTATTATTATTGCTAGTATTTTATATTATATTTTTATTTATTTATAATAATATCCCTACATCATAAACATAACAGAAAAATGAGTGTATTAAACGAGTTTCCCGATTAAAAATATCGAAAAAAGATGATTTATATGTTCGTGAAATATCTGATTGTATTAGGCCTTCTGAAAATTTTCCATTAAAATATTTACGGGAATTTATTGTTGCGTTTTTACAATTTTTGTTTCGAATAATTGAATAAATTAAATTAATTTTTTTTCAAATAATTGTATTTAACATTCTTCTTCTTTAAAATTACTTTATTGTTGTAATAATCATTTTTTTTAAAGTTACGCTTTATTTACTATAGATATGGAAATAAATTGAAGAGAATAGAAATTTCAAAAAATACATATAGATTTTGAAAATTATCAGCAGAATTAAAATGTAAAAAAGAACAGAAATAATTATTCCCGTTCTTTTTTACTTTTCAATTCTGAGAATTTCGAAACGCTTACACGGCAAAAAAAAAAAAAAGGTTTCTAATAAAATTATTACGGATTATAATTTTAAAACATCTTCGCAAATACAAATCATGCGATAATAATTTTTTGCAAAAAGGTTGGTTAAGTGAAACTGAGTCAGCATATATATTTATTTTGTTGTAATTATTGTAGTTTTAGCATATACACACACAGAAAACTGACCGTTATATATATATATGTGAAAAATATATAGAAAATAGGAAAGAACTCGTTTGGTAAATAATCCAAGGTTCTTTAGTGTTTTTGTTATTATTTTTTTAAAATAGTGCTCGATACAAAAGTAGAGCATAGATGTAATTATTTATTTAA
The DNA here is from genome assembly GCA_903632075.3 of Acanthosepion pharaonis. NCBI lineage: Eukaryota > Metazoa > Mollusca > Cephalopoda > Sepiida > Sepiidae > Acanthosepion > Acanthosepion pharaonis. Next base: position 20,258 of record CAHIKZ030000460.1, read on the forward strand.
AATATGATGATTGGGTCTACGAAGAATGAATTTAAAACTAGATGGAGGCAGCATAAGTGCTCTTTCAACAATATAAATAAAAGAAATCAGACATCTCTATCTAAATATTTTTGGCGTTTGAAGGAAATGAATAAAACACCAACAGTTAAATGGAAAATTATAAACAAAACTAGAACTTGTAAAACTTGGGATGACCCATGCCCTTTATGCCTACATGAAAAACTACACATTATTAAGTTTCTAAATAATAAAAATCTATTAAACAATAGACAGAAGTTAACGGTTTTTTGCCGACATCATCAAATTTTTGCATTGAATAATTAGCATAAAACAAACATACAATAAAATATTTTTTTTCCATAGTCCTAATAAATAGTTTCAATGCCCTTCAAAAAAGATAACCCTTTATGAAGTCGGCAAAAAAAAATGTTAGCGACATATGACAGTTTTTATATACACAAAACCCTTTCGGAAAAAAATAAAAAATAAAATAAAAAAAAATAAATAAATCTCCATAGACGCTTAACCAGACTAGACGATGTCATCTTCCGCTTTAAATTTAGACACCCCAAACCTTACCCTTACTTGACATCTGTGAATATAACTGAGATATTGATACAAATTATTAACACCTTACGCCCTTTTGTTAAAACAATTGCTGTAGCCGTTACCATAGTAATTTTGATTTCAATAATGAATATGCTTATAAAACGCGTAAACTTCAGAAATAAGTTATTCCAAAAAAAATTCGCTTGAAGATGGAACAGAGCTTAGAACTTTAATTCAATTTAATTCAAATAATTATATTGAAGTTTTCGGCTCTTGTTTTGAAACATGAGAATTCTTATGTAGCGTGTTGGAACCATATTTTTAAATAAATAATTATATATATATATATATATATATATATATATATATACACATCTATATATATATATGTGTGTGTGTTTGTGTGTACGTATAAGATATCTATACATATATAATCTACATATGTATATAATATTTGTAGAACACCATTAAAATTGTAGATAAATTCAATAGATTGAAGTCATATCACTAAAATCACAATTCTATGCAACAGTGGTATCCCACACACACACATCAACTCAATTCTGTAGAAAAACAGGATCAACGGAAGCGGGTATGGAGCCTAAAACTTAATAGACGAAAAATATAATAAAAACGTTGAATTTAATTTGTATTCCACTATTTTAAGATAATTCAGTGCCTACATGCGATCACTAAGCTTATTAAGTAGACTTACAGTGTTAATAATTTTGCGGACAATGCCGGAAAATGGTTTGGGAATTCGTTGCCCAAACCAAATTATTTTACTTCAGGTAGCGGCAATACAAACTATGTATATTAGAGAAAAATTCATCCTCAAAATATTAACACTGTAATACTACTTAATAAGCAGAGCGAACTCATGGTCGCATGTAGGTACAGAAAATTGTTTATCTTAAAATACTGGAAGCCAAATTCTTCTTGAAAACACATCTATGCATTTTTATGAAAATAATAAACATACAGTAAACATTCTTGAAGCTATCTATATTAACAAAAATCGAAAACAAACTTTATAAAAATAATTAGGAATACTGCAGAAATCTGTCAAAATATTTACAGTAGATAGTTTAAAATACCTAGGATTATACTAATATTAGTTTTATTGTTTGTTTATTCTTTGTACAATCCAAACATAGTTACTACCCCTGACGTGTACATCGTGAAATTTAAATCGTACGGTACATTATCGTACATTAGCGTTTTTCACATAAGAGTTTAAAAAAATATATAGCTTTCAGATGGACAAAGCAATTTTGTCTTGGAAAAGAAAAACAAAACACCCTGATGATGACATTGTGTCAATGTCGAAAGTACTCGGAATAAATAAATATGTATCAGCATAGTAATTTTCTCTCATCTTTTAATAAGGATAGTAAGAAACTGTTCGTGAATATGAAAATATCCTATTGAAAATAAACAGACAAAACTTATCTAAATTACTCAATGAGGTATGTCTTTATATTACGGCCATCACTGAGATTGTCTACTAAGCTCTTCAAATTAACGGAGAAGCTCGTGCTGTGACCCTAGATATCTCCAAAGCGATTGATGGGGTTTGGCATGCCGGCTTTCTTCGCAAGCTCAAGGGTTATGGTATTACAGAGCGATTGTTTGATTTAATACAATCATTCCTGTCAAACCATGAGCTGAAGGTCGTTCTCAACGGATTCTCACTCAGCTCCTATGTCACGAACACGTGTTCCTCAAGGCTCCATCTTAGGCTCTACTCTGTTCCTTATCTTCATCAACGATCTTCCTAACACCATAGATTCCCAAATAGGCATTTGCGCGGACGACACTACAATGTACTCCTGCCTCAGAAACAAATCTAGTGTCGCTGACAAAACTAACCTGGCCGTGCGTCTCGAAAAGGACCTCCAATCGGTTGTGAACTGAGGCAGGAATTGGCTGGTTAACTTTAACGCCTCAAAAACAAAACTGTTCTGTATTAATCACCATAGAGACCCTTCCCCCCATTAGAATGTCTGACGCTCAACTTCTCGAGAGCCCTTCTCTGTGGCTGCTCGGTCTCACGTTGTCTGCTGAGCTGAGATGGAACAAATACACTGAGTCAATTACTTCGTCCACAGCAAGGAAAGTTGGCTCCCTGTGCCCCGCCAAGGAATTTTTCACCCCAGAATCAATCCTTCAAATCTACAAATCAACCATTCGCCCTTGCATGGAGTATTGCTGCCATATATGGTCTGGAGCCCCTTCTGTTTGCCTCGGGGTTCTTGATAAGATCCAGAGACAGATATGCAATGTAATTGGCCCTGATCTGGCATCTCTTCTGCTGTCGCTCTCTCACAGACGTGCCGTCGCCTCTCACTGTCTTTTTTTTACAAATACTTTCATGGTAATTGCTCCGAGGAGCTGCTTTCACTGGTTCCCAGACTTCATCAATTCAAGCGCCCTACGAGGCTGGCTCCTTCTCTCACCCTTTCACTGTTTAAACTGTTAAATGTAGCCGTCTCTTCTACTCCAATAGGTTCATATCTCGTACCTCTCGCCTGTGGAACTCCCTTCCCTATTCTTGTTTCCCTGATAGCTATAATCTCCAACTATTCAAATGTAATGTCAGTCGACATTTCCAGTTGCCTCGATCTATCCGCTATCCTTCTCATCTCTCCTATCTGCTCTCGCTTCAAATCCTCTGTAACCCCTTGCTTGTGGCTTCCCGTCTTGCTTGGGGTGAAATGCTTAAAAATTAATATATATATATATATATATATATATATATATATATATGTATATATATATATATATATGGAGAGAGAGAGAAACACACACACGCAGAGACAGAAAGAGAGAGAGAGACAGAGAGAGAGAGAGCATATCTTCATTTAAGAATATTTCATTAAATAATAGACATATGTGTATTTTTAATTTTCTGCATACTCGTTCGTTTTTGATCATGTCGAGTGCACAGTATAGTAGGGTCAGTTGGCACCGTCTTTGAGAAAAGTAATATATATATATATATATATATATATATATATATATATATATATATATATGTATGAAAAGAAATATAGTCTTATGGTGTGCTATATTTATGGGATAAAGTGCTCAATATCAGAGATATAGCAGTGGAAATATAAAAGTAAACATTGAAGTCGAAACTTAGAGGCGACAGTCTTTTTTCATGCTAGACGCAATCATCAGGCCACCAATCGTGTTTACTTCAATGGTCACATTTATATATATATATATATATATATATATATATATATATATATATACGTTTGAGGGTACATAAGATTTTTAACATAGCTTTTTAATACATATAAAAATAACATTTCTTTTAAAATTTATTTACACGCTATTTCACGTTGTGCGATTTTCAGAAACGGCGTTTGTTTTATTATGGCACTCCCAATATCTATATATCTTTACATTTTTTTTGTAAAGCATGAAGTCAGCGTACCAAACGTTCGAAAAATCTGATTCCGTTTTTTTTTTAAATACATACAGTTGCATTCTATGATCTACAGTTAAGCCACTATGATTAAGCCACGATTGATTACAATTTCTACATCTGATTTTCTTTATATTTTTTTTTATTATATACTATTTTACTACTAGGTCTTTCATTTCATTTGTATTTGTCATATTTGTTTGGATAACATGGTGTTATTTTTGGTAAGTTACCCATTTGAATTGTATTAAATTGTTTGCTTACCTTTACTTAAATATTTCTCAGATGTAAGTCATCTATTCGCATTGATTTCCTTTTGTTATTATTTTTGACTTTTGTTTTTACTTTCGCCTTTTGCTTTTATTTTCCTTTCTTCAATTTCCCCTTTTAATATTAATAGATAAATAATCTAATAATGTTATATTCCTAACAAGTAACCTTTAGCATAATACAATAGACCTTGCTACCCATAATGCACTAACTGACCAGCGTCTATAAATAGCCAAGACATAACACAACAGGCATGGATTGTTACATAATCTCTATCCCTGATATTGAGCACTTTTAAACATAGATTTAGCTTGTCTCTCTCTCTCTTTATCTGTGTGTGTGTGTGTGTGTGTGTGTGTGTGTGTGTGTGTGTGTGTGTGTGTGTGTGTTTTAATATTAAATAGCTAATATCTGTTTGGATAACTGGCGTCTTTCTGTCGAAATGAATAAAAGAAATCTGCTTGATTTTTGCCCTGAAGCCGTTAATACCTATTCCTTTGGCGACTTATATATATATATATATATATATATATATATATATATATATATATATATATATATATCAGTCAAAAGCCATAAATATCAATTTCGGTTAAATTTATTTCGTGAATATTTTATATTCGTCTCTTCAGATCGAAAGTTCTTAATAAATGAAGCCATTTATTAAGAACCTTCGCTTTGAAGAGATGAATGTAGCAATTATAACCGAAATGGATCTTTAAGGTTTTTTCTTGATTTATTCTTACTATACTGCTCTGTAATTTACATTCAGCTCTCTTTGGATTAATATCCTCCACAGAATTATCCCCACCAGTCCCAAATTGGTATATATCGTGTTTATCCTTGCTTGGAAATCATCCATGTAAACAGAAACAGACTATAATCACATTCTTGTCCGTGTATTGCTTAATATATTGTACAGTAATTGTCATCTTTGACAATGGCTTATGTAAGCCGAAAGCTTAGATTGGATTAAAAGATATGGATCAATATTGTGATTTTCTTTCTTCGTTTAATGATAATGTTATTAAGCTTATCAGACGTTATGAAAAGAACTTACATAAAATAGACAAGACTTTTCTATATTATTTAATGAAACACACACACACACACACACACACACACACACATATATATATATATATATATATATATATATATATATATATTTTGTCTTAGGTTTATCTTCAGAAACAGTAAGATCAGAGGACTCTAAACGTATTTTCTTCTAAAGGAATCTTTTCTCTCCTCATTTTATTGGAATTTACTTTAAATTGAAATATTGCCCAGATTTCTTTCATTAGAAGAATAATGTATGTATTAAGCAGCATCTTTCTTCTACGCTCATATAGTCTTTTTTAAGTGTCCTAGTGGTAAATCATTGGTCATTTTGTACCATTTATTTTATATATTCTTGCTTCTCTCTTCTTGCTGTTGCTATTTCATTTGGTTCTACATATATATTTTCTTGCTTTAGTGATAATTTTGAGGAATAGCACATCAAGATGAGATAAGTTAATTTTTATTGTGGCTGTTATCGAGATGTTACATGGAATTTCTTAATTTTGTCAGAGTTGTTGGAATTGTTATTTTCTGCGGATTTATTAAAAATTTTATTCTGTAGAATTTTTACGCTTTGCGTTTTGCATCATATTGAAATTAATTTTAGTAATGGAAGTGTGTGAAAGTGTCTTCAAAAATATGCAAACGCCACAGCAATATCTGAGTTTTATTAGAGTATCAAAACAGATGCGTACACACCTGATGTAATTTGGTAATTCGTAGCCCAAACCAAACCATTTTCCGTCAGTCGGTGAACGATGCATTCTATGAAAGAATGTCTGCTTAATAATCGGAACGAAGTCATGATCGCCTGTAGACACAGAAAATCGTTTGTCTTAAAATACTGGAAGCCAGATTAAATTCCTTTTTTTTATTCTATTTTTCTTTTATTAAACTTTAGGCTTTATAACCGTTTATCTCCCTTTAAACTTGCAAGCGTTGCTATATCATACCCAGAGCAGTGTCTCCAGTAATATTTTTTAAATTTCTATTTTTTTCCTTTATTTTTTAATTGTTTCATTTTTACAAAATGAACCCTACCTGCCCCTCATTTTCCGCTCCTTTTGTATTATTTTATTTTTGTCTATGAAGCAGTCCCCGGCGAGAATTGGAGGCTACAAATTCTAATATTACTTAAATAGATCCCTATCATTACTCTGGTTTTTATTTTACTGTTTTGATGCGAGTAGAAATGCATGCACCAGTTCAATTTCGTTAGACCTTCAGTTACATGTTATCACGTCTATGTATTAACATGATGTCTACAAATGTTAAATTATGGATTGTTTCAGTTTCGTAATTGAAATCGATTGCATCTTTAATCCTGATTAATATCTCAACTAATTCTGTTAATGATGTAGTGTGTATTAATAGGGCATCGTCAATATATGTTGCGTCTTGTGGAAGAATGCGATGAGAATGGTCGTTTTTGTAAATCTTCTAGAAAGAAGCATGCTATTACTCAACTGAGCGTAGAGCCCATTGCTCAGCCAAGTTTCTGTCTATAGAAATTATCGTTGAAAGAAATTTTTTTTTTTGCATGTCTTCGGCTTGATAATGGATTCAGTGTAAGTGCTATTACTACTTTCATTATAATGACTTCAACTACCGTTATTGATTGATGTTTTCAAATCGTCGATGGTTAAAATAGATTAAGATGAATGGCTAAAACGATAACAACAATTCAACAACTCAATAGTTTCTTTTAACAAATGTTTGGTTAAAATGTTTTCATGGCCTAAAACTACACCCGACAATGGAGTCCGACAAGGGGGACAGAATTAGAGAACCCCGAACCATTGTTACTTAAGGGTTATCCCTGGCTAAGATCTAGCACCTGTTTGCCCCCCTATAAGGGTTACGATATTTAATTATTTTTGCTTTTTTTTAGATGTGTGTGTTGGTGTGTGCGTGTGGAGGCATTGATATGTGTTTGCGTGTGTGTAACTCATATAGGTAGAGTTTGACACTCCACCTATATGACTTGCACACACATATGAGTTGGATGAAAAATTAATAAAGTGGGAAGGAGGAAAAGGAATTTTTTCTTTTTCTTTTCCTTCGGCGGAGCTGATTATTAACATGAATGAAAATGGGATAGGTGTAAGCATAATTTGATGCTTGAGCGCGTTTCTCTGTGCGTGTGTGTCTCAGAGAGGTGAATCAGATCGGTAACTAACTAACAAGCTAAGTACGCCATATTCCTGATCAGATAGAAATTGTGGCTGAGTTTGCTTCCTTTTTTAGGGAAGAGCGCATATTGCTTGTCAACGGGAAGTTATCCAGGATTGGACAATAAATTACTAAGAAGAGTCTCATGGTGCGTAGTAAGGAAGATGGAAAAATTGTAGCTAACGGAAGGTACACAAGTAGATACCCGATCAGTAACGGCTGGGGTACCGTGGTGAGGGGGTATGATGTTGAAAGTCCTATGAAACCCCTAATGAACCTCGGCTAGATGATGTGTACTAATGCATCCAATAGATGTATGTTACGAAACTAAATATTTATGTTACCCTGTATTATTCATATCATTAACTCTTGGAGAGTGTATTATCAAACCCTTGTTTTATCCAATCAATAAGGATGGATAATCTCCCTAAATACGGTTTTCTTTTTCATTCCGTAATGGCATTTATCAGATTTACAGATACTTGGTTATTGTTGATTGGCTAGTTGGTTAAATTTGTTTAGCTGCCTATCAACCTCTATGGATTATTTAACGCTGAAATCGAAATATTTTGATCACAATTTTATAGCTTCAAACAAATACATTCTGAATGCAGTTGTCTGCCTTCAACTAGCGATAAATTATATTGATGGTAATTTTGCTATAAAATATATTGCTGGGAATTCTACATAAAGTTTACCGCTCGTTATTTTACTTTACAATGTATTGTTGGTCATTTTGCTATAAATTTGTGTCATTGGTAATTTTGCTGTGTATCGTTGGTAATTTGTTTACATAAAAATGTATTACTGATATCTTTTATTAGAAATATGTATTTTAATACTTTCATAGGATTTTTGTTTTGTTTGGCTTTCATTATTTACCAATAGCTTGAGCCTTAACAGGTGCTACCACTTACCGTCAGGGTGAATTTATGAACATCAGCAATTATATGTTGGTTTTCTGCTCTTCAAAAAACCCAATCTCGATATTTAACAGTCCACCCACGAGGAATGTATGTGGCACAAGGCCGAGTTTAACGTGGGTTTCTCCGAGCCCGTAGGCTCAGCCAAAAAATATCCCCTTTGAACCCGCATAAGTGGGTTCGGGATCTGTCTACCTGCCGGGACGAAAAATTGCCCTTCGGCAAAGCTTCGTCCGGGTTCCTCTCTGCCAGAGCAGAGAGTTCGACAGACGTCGCACACAGTCAGAGACTGTATCTCAAAAAACTCAATCTCCCGATCACAGGTCTTGCTGCTGGATGTAGTTTATCGTCATACCCAGGACTATTGCTTTTTTTAACTACATTAAATAGGCTTAAGCTAAATTGTCGATCCTAATTTTAAGATACTATGTAAATTTGTTGTATCCGAATATGCTTGCATAGAGATGCCTTCTCAAGTACTTTTCCGTTTTTTTTTTCTAACTGCAACTATCTGACATGATCAACCGAGAAAGAAATATTATTAAAAATAAATGCGCTCTACGGCAGGATACGAACCTACGTCCCTCTGGGCAGAGAGAAACCTCTGTTAGATCCGATTAGCCTTAATCGAACAGCCATGGAATGATGTTCGAAGGGTGACCTTTTTTACCCCCACCCACTCCATATTAAATTTCTCCAAGTTTTCATATCTGCTGAGTTTGCTATCCAAACGTAAACGTAAAAATTTTCTAAGGTAATGGATTTCATTTATCAATCTGACAGGGTTTTTATCACTTTAAACGCTATTTTTTAGTAGATTTTTTCTTTTAGTTGAATAGACGCTCCGTTTATTTATAAAAGTATATTTATTTATTTTCGTCTACTGGCCTAAACATTCGAGAAACCTTATTTAAAAAAAAAAATATGCGCTTTCTGGTAGGATTCGAACCTGAGTCCCAGTCAGTATAAGGGAAAGTGTTGATATAACCAGCGTACTTTAACTGGCTCGTCCACGATTCCCCCTACACTGGTCAAGCCATGCTCCTTTGTTAGGCAATTATAAAAAGAAAACAACAAAATTATGACTTATCCCCTTATCGAAATCCGCTCTATTTTCTTACATCTGTCGTGTACCTGTGCAAATTATTTTTGCCACGGCTTTTATGTCTAACTCGGAGACGTGTCGCATAAATCTACATTTCCTAATTCCAACAGTTCAGACTTTTGCAGCCATCCCTAGCAAACAGGCGTGAACCATTCTAATTCCCGTCACATTTCATTGCTACAAATAGACTTCCATGAAGACAGCTTCCTCCTAATATCCGCTACTTTGTCGAACCCTGACCACAACATTCTCAATATTTCAAACCCAGGATCAAATGTTATCTATCTTACATATCCTCATAATCTACAATTCATACGTCCACAAAAACAACCCAGTTAGTCACCTGCTCGTTGAGTGGCTCTTGAGCCTTGTATTAGGGGAACAATAGCATAAAAACCTCTATCGCTACCAAACTACAGTGGCAGGTCCGTGAGCTGGACTGGGAATTCTGAAATTTCCGCTCTAGAAATCAGTGACTGGTTATTGGTTAAATCGGATTACTATGCTTACGGTCAAACCACGCTGAAAACACCGGTTCTCGTTCGATCACCGAAGTTGAGCATCGTAGAGCCAGGTCAGTACTTAGATGGGGGACCGCTTGGGAACACCTGGTACTGTAAGCCGCCAAAATTCCAACCCTTACCTCACAGTCGGTGGTGGGGGGTGTAAACGGTAGTGTCAGAGCTATGCCGCCCGGAACTTCGTTCCTGGTAGGGCCACCCAAGGCGGACAGGTCTGACACACACGCCGGCTAACAAGGGCTCTGGTGAAAATCCAAGGAGCGTCTGCATCGGCAACGGCGGCTTCTGGTCGTTCTTGTCTCTGCGTCTGTGGGAACCCCGCGGCAAGCAAGAACGTTATCCGAGTAGGCCTGGGTACCCTACTTCTGTAATTTATCCCAAGAATCTTCTCCTCACAACAGGAAGAAGCCGGCTCAATCCGCCCAGGGTGAATGCCGCATCAGGAAACCGGATTACTGATTACCGAATAGGGTGATGACCAACCTGTAGCAAACCACTGATTTTTCTTTTGGCTCAGGCTGTTAATCTGTTTTATAGCCGACATAGTTCATGGTTTGGACGAGAAGGAAAAGGTAAGAAAATCTGGACGTCTGCTAGGTGAAAAACATTGCAGTATGAATTGTACCTATAACGTTTTTCTTTTAAATCAACTCACTCCAAGCAAGGCAATAAAGCCACTAGGACGCAAACGGTTACTGAATGTTAGAGAATATGAAAAAACCTACTATTAAAGTGAAAGGATAATAAAAGTATAAGAATTAAGAAGACAAAAGATATCAATTGACATTACATTTAATTTTCTAAATATCAAAGTTGACTGGGAATCAAGAAGCCAGAAGAGAGTTTTTTTTTACAGCAACGTTCACTATGTACAAAGCTTGGGGGGTCACTCGATGTACTAGGTTATGTTATTGGGTAGTTTATATCGATAGGAGGGGTAGATAACGGTTAACTCTAGACTTGAACAGGTTAATAGTGTAGCGATTGGGGAACGATCCATCTACAGGGCGTTAGTTCGTGGGAAGAAGCTATAGAACTTCTCACCTATAGAATATGGAGGGAATGTGGGCTGGGGGTTCCAAAGTGGTATGGCGGATCCTAGCCGTGTCAGCCCTGGTGGAACCAGGAGATATATTTCATCCGAGTAATTTCCATGGTGATAGTGATAGAGCAGTGAGAGACTCGCCACATCCCGCTTGTGAGAGAGAGGTTGGAGTGTGGAAAGTAATACTTCTCCAAGAAGAACTGTATCAAGACTGGAAAAAGGGGGTCTGTGCAGTCCCTGCTCAAATACGAGTATGAGTTTGAGGACCAATATTCTCCCAAGGTACGGTGGCTTCTCGGGGAGACATGTGATGGGATCTAACTAGCTTCGTTTTTGAGGCATTAAATGTAACCAGCCAGTTTTTCCCCCACTGGGAAGTTAGTCTAAGATCGGATGAGATTGGTCAAGAGTTTTAGAATTGCGCCTGTATATCGTTGTAGCATAGGGATAGATGTTTACAAATGATCGTAGTATATTTTTAAGCAGATCATTAATGTAAATCGGAAAGAGTGTTGGTCCGAGAAGTGACCCCTTGAGTATTTCCACGAGCGAGAAGCACAATAGTAGAAAGTGTTAGTATAGAACTCATGGTTACATCTACACATTTCAAGTATAAAATCATGAGACCATGTTACCAATTTAGTACTGCGCTTAAATTCATAAAGTCAAGGTAACATAAATGAAAGTTAATCAAAACGATGATCCTAAAAATTATTTATAGGAAAAGCACAGGGAATCTGTGTTACGGCGATAGAAATGAGAAGTATGCCGAGGTGCCAGGTCAGGAGGAATAACATTGCTGATTTTATCTTTGGATTCTATTAAGAATCTGTAAATATATAGCAAGATCACCAAACCAGATGTGGCGGTAATATTCAAAGCATGGATGAATTGTAGACTTAAAATATGCATGATAGATTCTGTAGAGAAAATAGTTTAGCACGACATGGTAAATCAAAATTCTTAGCTGCAGACCTAGCAATTAATTCAATATACTCTTTCCCCTTCAGCTGTTAAGACGTTAATCCGAGAAGGTGCAAGGAATTATTTAAGTACCTAGAATAGACACGGAAAGACTATAAGCTGGAAATATTGGTGGAAGTATAAATGAACTAGTTGGAAGGTGAAACATTGGCCTCAACTCTCTGAACTAATCCAGTTTGATACATTCTGGTAAAGAAAAATAATTTATACGAAGGATTTTTTTTTGTTTTTGCTTAATTTCTTTGAACAGAATACAGTAAGGTTTAGTGCTTCATTATTTTTATTTGTTTATGACTTATCTTGACGGCAAAAACCATTATTTCGCCTTTTCTTTTCTGACATTTCCGTTGTCGTCTTTTCAAAACAATTCTTTCTTCCGTCTTTCATACACTTTCCCAAATCATCATAACATTAACAGCAACTGTTTTCTTGAAAATACTTTTTTTTTCTTTCGGTAATTGTCTTTTACTCTTTTGCATGAAACAATAAACTATCCAAATATTTGCGCAAGGCAAAGAAAAAATATATATAGTTTATTTTTCTTTCTTTTCTAAACACTAGATATCCGACATTGTTCCAACCTCTGCAAATGTGCTTACGCATGCGCGCACAGAACCGGAAGCTGGCATTCCTAATTAAAATTTACGATCGGAGTCGATCAAAGGCGTTACGCAGACCGGAAGCGGAAATTACTGCAAATCTTCACGTTAATAACTAACGTGTAGTTCTTTGCTTTATTTACTCATTTATTTTTGGCGCCCTTCAAGGCACCCATGCGTACAGCTAGGCCTGCGAATAAAAAAAAGTAATTTAGGGAGCCAGAATAATAGCGTATGTGCAATGAGGTATGCAACTTTTGAATTGATCTTTTTAATAAAACGTAGAAGTTTTTGTCGTTAAGAAGTTTATTGTTATATTCGCATTAAACCTTTTGGACCGAGATTTCAAAGTAAATAGTTTGAAAAACTTTTCTTGGTCAGTATCCAAATGTACTTCTAAAATCCATAACATTTCAATAATTTTTAAGTGTAACAAAAGGTACCGTATCAGTAAAACGCTACCGTAACAATTAATCTGTGACTAAAACTATCAAACGTAAAATTATTGTTTAATCATTTTTGGACTTCGTCATTTAATATTGGTGTGAGGGTGTGTAGCTTTAGGTGCTTCCTTTGTATGTGATTGCTTCCCGTGAGAATATCTTTTACATGTGTTTATATGTTCTTCCATCTCATGTTTATGTACCGTTCTTTAACCAGATTTTATCATCCCTGCTTTGAATGGACAGTCTATTTGTTTATCTGAATGTAAGACATATACGTCTGTTGAAAGTCCTCCAGTAAATCAGTTTCTCTTATTTGGTGCAATTCTTTGTTTGTGATTATGTAGTGTCAGTCCACGAACTTCGAAGAAAGATGATTTCGGCTAAGACGTGTTAAACATGTTCACCATAGTCTATGTATATAGAATACAGCGCAGTACGTAATCTGTTCAATGAAACAACGTTAAAGATTAATACTCACGAGTCAGACACTCTACTGAATCTGACTATATCGCCAATACCACCAGCAGCTGTCCCGTAATTCTTCGGTCTTCGATATCAAAGGCTTGCTGCTAGTGAATATTGGGGAAAAAACATGGCTGCCTTTATACACGTCGCATTGAATATTTTGAACCTTCTGATTGGTTAACCCTTCTATTGGTGAACTATGAAATGGGTCAGCTCATTTTGGCTGGCTCACTAGTACCAAGGTACCCAAAGATTCCAACAAGACGTACTCTCTCAATTTATAATCATTGATTTGAGAAAGCAGTTCTATACAGCTGATAATTTAGATATTTCCGAATACGACTGGCACTATGCATGACATCCATATACAAGTATCGATCCATCTAGACGAGGCTGATTAATAATATGATGGGACATTTCTTTTCTGAATTTATGCAAACAATTTAATCTCCATTAATCTACAGTGTTACGTATGTTAAAAGAATACACATTGGAAAGCGTTACAACCTATGTACAGCACGGTGACCGATAAGGGGTCTTTAAAGATCATGAACAAAAACGACTGTTTAGAATTTTTTTAGTCACACGCAATAGAAACTGTCTGTAATCATATTCAACTTCATTACACAAGGTATCAGACGTATATCGATCTGGCCAATTTAGAGTTCTTTAGTTTCTAGATTATATGTAGTAACAGAGGACGGACTTAACACCACAACACCGGACACGTTACCCCACCCGACATTACTAATTGGAGCCTGGAATACTGACTTTAGTCATGATGTCAATTGTTGTCGGTTTATAGTTTAGGTCTGAGGATGATTCCTTGTAACCATGGAGATTAGTTGCCAACAAAATTGAGATGATTCTATAATCGTGTGGGTTATGTTAACATGTCATGGATTAGGTACGAATGTCTGCCTAAAAACTTCACTGACCCCTGATCATTACTTTGCACTACTTTGTTAACATTTTCCCCTATTCGTAGACACCTTGCTCTGAAACAACAATAAACTGCAAAATCTTGGCTGGAACTACTTGCTCCTCACATTCCGGTAATCTACTGAGTTCAAAAGATTTTGTACGGATGTTTCCTGTGATTAACTGTTTCCCACCCTACAATTCCTTTCACACAGACGAAATGTTGTCAGCCTCCCGATGCTTTATTTCTAATTCCATAGCAAAATAAAATCGTTGGCTCCACCAGTCGAAACCTTCACAGCTTGAACCCATCAGGCCAAGCACACCGTGACAACTCATCCTCATCACCTTTATATTCCACTGCTGAGTAGGAAGTTCAAATCAGAAAGTTTCTTCCCCATAACTGTTAAACAGACTCCCGAGAGGTTGCTCCCAGAATCGCTACAAACTCCTCGAGAGTCAACCATTATCTATCATAATATGCACCTTTTTGTCCCTCCCTGTACGTCCTTAAAAACTTCATTTTTAACATTCTACATTGAGTATCTCTTGGGTCTTCTATTAGGCGTACAACAGTAAAATAATTTTAAAATAAAATAAAAAGGTTACTCCAACAGAAAAATGCAGATTTTCATTGGTCGCAAATTATTCAAAATTTGATTTAAAGGAATTTTGGAGAATTGGAGAATTGTCGAATTGTGTTGCCATCATGTTCGTTCAGCATTAGTCCAAATTGAGCCTTTTACATTAGTGGAGAGTTACACCGACAGACACATGTGGATTGAAATTGAATTGTGAGGAGAGACGACTGACTTCCTTCGATCTAAGGTTTCACAAGCGCACAGTGTACACCTCTTGATAGGCATTATCACCGACTACGGACAGCAGAGTGGCCGACAACAAGTGCTTAATGATCTTGAGCAAGCATCGTCCTTGAATTGTCAGGTAAGAGAAACTAAATTCTCAGATGACATTCACGTGCAATACAGATGTATATCCATCGGATCAATTCAGCGTTCTTAAGTTACCATTGAATCGATACGTCGTAGTAAAACATCTCTAAAGACGTTTTTCAACATTTTGTGGAATTAATGCCACGTCAAAAGGCTAGAGTTCGTTGGGTCAAAGAAGGTTCTACACTGGATTAATTATTTTATCATTACTTTTAGTAAATGAAATTATAAATAAACCAGTTTTTTAGAGATGAAATTCAAGAATGTGCCCCAATATTATATTAAAAAACGGTCTATGGTTAAACCCAGATCACTGCAGCATAAGCACTGGGATCATAATTTTTTTTTCATCCGAAATCATCTAATCTAGATAAATAAATTGCGAATTCTGTCTGTCCGTCCGTGCGTTCGAAACCCCTTTAACTCGGGACACACTTGCTCTACATAGACATATATCTTTTTGGAATCAAGATGATTACGGGATTAAAAAGTTACTCGTCATCTGGTTCTTGAACATTCGAAATGCGTGTCCGGATGAGGAACGAACAGTTAAAAATTCATAATTATAAAACTTAGTGATTTTAATTTTTTTAAAATTTATATTGAGTAGCACAAAAACATTGTGAATTTTGTTTTTGTTTTAAATTCATTTTAAAATGTACCCAGAATTTTGTGAATGGAGGAAATCAATTTTATTTCTTCAAAGAATCAGTGTTAAAATGAGAGGTTTCGTGACGAGATGTCTTTAAGTTCCGCAAAGTTTGGGATTTGAAGTACTCAACTCAGTTGAAGTTCCAAGGATTTTGTGATTTGAAGAACCAAATTAGAATTTCGGCTCAAATTGGTCTTTCGGTCCAGATCGGTGTTTTGGCTGAAATTGAATTTATAGCATGAATCAGAATTAAAGTGAGGATTTGAAGTTCTATGGATTGAATTGAAGAATTTAGAGTTATTTCTTCAAAATTATCAGTGCTGTTTTCTAATGTAGACAAGAGGTCCCTTTATTTTGTGCCGGAAACCCAACTAGACCCCCCGCCCACATGATCTAGCTTAAAACTCTGCACGGACTAGCTTAGTCTTAAGTAAATGGAATGAACATTTTATCCACCGCATGGAAAACTTAATCTCCACAGAGTGTGTCGAGAGCAAGAGAAATAGTGAATGGCAGACAACCACCTACCTGACGAGGTTTTTCTAATGGATGAATGGAGGGCGAGTAACGCTGTATTGGACCTTAGTAAAGGGATAAAAACAGGAACGGACCATAAGGGATAGGATGTTTTGGAGAGCCATGAATTCCTATATCCTGAAGTGAGTCGGCTCATAAAAGAAAAAAAATCGAAGGTTTAATGTGTCTTTATAACTCATCTTCCCTGATGTTATTTTAATTATGTTGTACCCTGAAAAGATATATGATTTACCTGGGTCATATAAAATTTGTCGTGTGCAATGATGATTTACCGCCACATTCTGACAACATCGTAATTTCCAATGTAGGATTTATTATAATAATATAAAAAATTTACCCAAACTTACATAAACCTGCAAGATAAAATCACACAACACATTTCGAAAAAAGCGATATGCGTGATGTCAATCTAAAACTCAGTGTCTTTATTTAATTCTTTGACACTGCTCTTTTTAATTGAGTTCACCCCAAGTAAGGTAATAAAGCCACAGAGACGCAAGGATTTATCTGGTGGGGAAGAGTTAGAAGCAGGAACATTGCCAAAGAGCGAGAACAGAGGAAGAGTCATCAGGATGACAGCAGAGAGCCACTGACATTGCCTTTAAATATTTTATAGAGTAAAATTGTATGGAAGGCCTGGATCCGGAACGAAGTTCCACAAGCGAAAAGTTCAAGAAAAGAAAATTTTATCATAGAGTTTACGGTTACGTCTAGCCAGATCAATTGTAAATTGGTGAGATCTCGTCGCTATTCTAGTATTGTGCTTACATTTGAAGAATTCAGGTACCATAGTGAAGAACTCATCCAAAAAACATTACCATGCGAGTATTAAAAAAAAAGGCAAATCAAGGGAACCATACGGCGATGTGAAAGTAACTGAAGCCGAGAACCCAGATCGGGACCAATAATATTCGCTAATTCTATGAACTTTGTTAAGGACGTCTACATAGCAATATTCTACGCACGAACCAACTTTCCTGCCAGCTGATCTAGCAATAAATTTTAATTTTCTCGTCTCACATTTCAGCAGATTTTCTCTGTTATTTTCAAAAGATGCCTTTTAGATTCGAACAGAGATAAACGGCAATAATACAAATTCGACTTAAGATATTTCATTTAGTTTTCTACGAATAATAATAATTATTATTTTTATTTCCATTGATTTCTGGTGTGTACACATTTCTTTCCGGGTCCCGCCCAGAGACCTAAGGGCAGACATGGCATCATTACATTTTACACTGACCAATTAAACACACACACACACACACACACACACACACACACACACACACACACACACACACACACATATATATATTTTACAAAGATAAGACCCTTCTTAATGTGTAGGCTGTAGTCGTGAGAACATTTTTTTCATTAAGGCATAGGCTATCAGAAATCCCTTCAATGAGTCTACTGGAAGCTTTTCCATCCAATTCGAGGCTCCAACCTACAACACTGATTGTTGATGTTCCCATGTGCCACATTTTTGAGAGTTCGATTTCAAGGTCCTTGAATTGTGATAGCTTTATAATAATAATAATAATAATAATAATAATAATAATTATTATTATTATTATTACTACTACTACTATTATTATTAATAATAATAATTATAGCAGTAGTAGTAGTATTTAAAAATCTTTTTAACCTTCATTTGTTTTATATTCACATGCTGGGACATAACCAAAGATCTAATTAAACAACAAATACATATTAACAAAAGGGGGGATACTTTTCAGGACATGGGCCGGACTTGTTGAGCTATATTATTATTTTATTTTCTTTGATTTCATTTGTATAGTCGTTTCTTTGCGGATCCCAATCAAAGACATAAGGTCACAAATTGCATCATGACATTTTCCACCGATCATTTTTTTAAAATTATTATCATTATCATTATTGTTATTATTTGATTTTCCTGTGTTCTTTAGATGTCTTTTACGATCCCTAACATCATCGGAAGTTTGAAATATACCCTTTCCTCAAATCGCTTTCTATTTCGTTTAAGTAACTGAATAATACCATGATGATTCCAACGCACATACAAACTTACGTTCTTACATAGAGTTCAGCCTTTGAGGTCGTTTTTAGGGATTTATCCTTGAGAATCTCTTTACCTTTTGCGCTGAACATGGTCGGATGTAACCAAAATTTCATTGTAAATTATGAAAGACTTAACATAAGGTTAGTCAGGGGGATACATTTCTCAGTACACTTAGTTACAAAATACGGTAAATTATTTATGATCCAACCTAATATTTTCTTTTAATCGGTATCACCCCAAGCAAGGCAATACAGCCACTAAGACTGGAGGGGATACACGGTGTGGATAAATTAAGGGCAGAAACATTAGTAATGAGCGGGAAGAGAAAAGAGTAATCACACGATAAGTCGATAGTAATTGACACTGCATTTAAACTTTTTCAGATTAAAGGTGGCTGAAAAGCTTGGAGCAGGAAGGGAGTTCCACAAGCGAGAAGTTCGAGAAAAGAAAGTGTTAACACAGAAATTATGGATATATCTAGCCAAATCAACTGTAAATCGATGAGACATCATCGTCAGGCGAATATTATGCTTAGATTAACAAAAGTCTAGGTACCGTAGGAAAGAACTCATCCGATCAATTACCATTAAAGTAATCTCAGAGAGGGAAACATGCAATACAACCATACAAGTGACTGAAGCCGACACGCCAGATAATATTGCTGATTCTTTTTTGGATCTTATCAAGGAGCTCCAGGTAAATACCAGGTGAACCGGATCATATATGGCAGCAATATTCTAAGTGTGACACTATTTAGGGTTGCGTGAAAAAAAAAAAAAAAAAGAGGCGAGCGTTGATTAAGGTGATAAGAAGCTATCACGAAAAGACACTGAGCGATGTTATTTTTTCTAACAAAAAAAGTGGTAAAGATTTTATTTTCATTAGCGAAGAAAGTAAGATCTCGGATCTGCCGGATTTAATTTGATTTATGTTGCGACGGAGCGAATGGAAGATAGCCGTCTGCCCATGGCAATAGTGAAAATTTCAAAATTTCAAATTGGTCAGGTGGCCTACAAAGCAGAATGCTAGGAGATAATGTTAATCAAGCACGCACTGACCGAGAGAGGTGTCGGCTGGTCCACCCGCAAGTTGAGGGGAAGGAAAGATTAAACCATTAACTATCCTTCGCAGATATCATTTGAAAAAAAAAACACTTGTTTTATGTCAGAGCTGGCCATTATAGAAGAATTATTTTATCGGAACAGATAATTGGCGACAGGGTGCGGAAAATCATTGACCAATCTCAATGATTGTTTGACGAAGATCTCGTTGACGAACTCCAGATGAGATTCTTTTTAAGATAGAGATTTGGGACCATCCTACGAGTCGTGTGAGGTCTGCTCGTGGAAAAGAAAGAAAAAGAAAAAAAGGAAAGAAGATTTTTTTCCTTTGAGCGATAATTGCAAACACCCACGCTACTGAGCGTTCATTGGCTGATGGGTGGCGTGAGCGGTAGGTGAAGGTAAACTATGTAGAAGGAGGGGAGGCCTGTTGACGCCCCTGAAGGGATTGGTGTGAGATGCCACTGTGAGAGAAGGGGGAACCTGTTGACGCCCTCTGAGGGTATTGGTGTGAGATACCAATATGAGAAAGGAAGAATTTGGGAGGACGATTCCCTTTAAGTAGAAAGTAAGGACTTCCAAAAGTGGAACGTAATAAATTTTCCTGTTCGAGAACAAAGAAAATACTTATTGTGAATTTAGAATTATCAAGGAAACTCAAACCCCGACAAGCCCACCCCGGTTTTGGTCGGCGTCCATATAAGCAGAGTCGCAGTGAGTGGACGGTAGTTGGGGTTAGTAAGACAGGCAAGCAGTTGAGTTGGAGTTGGAAGTTGGAGAGAGAGACGCAGAATTGAGCTGTGAGCTCTGAGACCCGCCTCGCAGAAAGCTGACTGAGATCCTACGCAATCACAACCAACTTCTAACCAAGAACAATTTAGACTCACACCACCAAAAAAAGTTTTACGAATATCGCCTGAAGATACACCAAAAACCAATTTCTTAAAGAAAAAAAAAATTAAGATGTTAAGACTCGCCTAACAAACGCAAAGTGTCACGTATCAATATAAGCGGGTTGGGAGAAAGATGCAGTCCTGTACTCAGCAACCAGATATAAAATATTGTTATTATTTTTTAAAACATTTGATCTTTTCGAGTTGTTACATTATTTTCTTTTACATATACTTGTGCGGTATTACCCTTGTTCGGACTCGACTTGCATTGCAGCCTGGCGACTGATTGATTTCGTCTACCTAAGATCCAATCACAACGTTGGTATGTTAGACTAGAAATCAAAGCAGTTACTTCGGTAACCAGACGTTGGAGGCGATCTGGGAACGACAAGGCTGATACCGAATCTAACCATATTCCCATCCGAATCAGCAAAGGGTTAGAACGTCACGTTTGGTGCTGCGACCAATACCAAGTTACATTGGTTGTCGCAGGATAGACGGAGTGTGGGGCAGACAGCTCTGGGTGACGTCACAGAAGAATGATATACATATAAATATGTAAGACAGATTCTGGAGAGAAACATTATCTCGCCCGTCACAGTGAACCGATATTTAAGAAGCTGACCTTGCAATGGATTCAATATAGTCTTTTCCACTTCGTGCCAGCCGGGAACGTTAGCCTGACAAGGTGCAACAAGTCACTCTAATGGAGGTTAGCATCAGCCATGCTAATAGAAGGCAGAGAGGCGTTTCTCAGATAGTTAATGTATGGAAGTTTAGTTTTGGAGGATTTAAAATTCACAAGACATATTTTGCCCGAGTTAACAACGATCTTGAGGTAGTTTTGTACATCAGATGCCTTGTCGGACTGAATGATCAGCCTTACTATCGAAGCAGGAGTAAATGTGAGTGTCGTCAGCGTAGATGCCGAGATTGGATATAATCGGGAAGGTCATTAATGAAGATTTAAAAAATGCGGACCCCTTTCACTAGCGTTAGTACGAAAGGACCTAGAAGAGTGGCCGTTCAGGATAATTTTCATTACACGATTTGATAGGAAAGACTAGATCACCTTAAAAATATGCCCGAATATACCGCAACTTTTCAGCTTGTGTCGATGATTTGAATACCAGACCCTGCCAAAGGCTTTCGAGATGTCCAACGCTAGAGCCCAGGATTCACTGTTTTTATCTAGTACATGGATGAGGCACGCTGGGGTAATGGATAGAGGCTCGGAATAGGATAGCTTACTTTGAATTCCAGTCGAATCCATTACATTCACTTACATGCTAATACCCTTGGGAATGGTATGAATTCCCCAGCTATTGGTAAATAGAAAGACAGACTTGGTTATAAAGACGTGGGTGACAACTGGTCTACCGCAGAAAGAAATGGCAACCTACTGCGGGAAAAAATCTGCCATGCCAGTCATGTATCGAAAGATATATTATTGCCTAAGCGTGTATCACACATGGCACATAGGTGACTGACATGATAGATTATTTCCGCAATTATCAGAACATCAGCAGTGGATCTAGAGATAAGAAAGTCGTACTGCTTGACTGAGAACAGACTGAGATGCTTGTGCATTGATTAAGACCACTAGGAGTTTCCTAAAAAAGAGATAGAAGACTATCAGGCCGATAGTTGGATGGGTCGGATGGTTCACCAGAGTTCTTAAAATCAGGAACAACAGACGATCACCTCACCTTTATTGTATCGTGTGTAATTTGTTCTCTCCATTATAAAAAATATCAAACTGCTTATCTCACCCCTCCCCGTGATGACCAGAACTGTTTATACTGGTTTTTAATTTGCATCATTAAATTAAATTATATATATATATATATATATATATATATATATATATATATATATATATATATTAATTTTATTATATCTGCTAATATTAATATCTATTATCTATATATATCTTGATCAACTTACTATACTTACTTTAAATATATAATTTATTGAATGTATATTATGATGTATTTGAAAAATTATTATAATATTGTTCTTATAGTAAATAATTTTCAGCGTATTACAATAATTTCTTACATATTTGAGATTTGTTCATATGTCATTATCACAGTGAATATAATTGTGGCATATTTATTAAAACAGATAAAAAACAATTAAGCATTTCTATCGTAATATTAGAAACTTTTCACTGTCTCAATCTACAAGGGTAGTTTAGATGTGACACGAAGCTGAAAGTATGCAGCACACAGGGAGAATCGAACTCACTAACTAATTGGTCTAGAAAGACACACTCGCTAACCAATGAACCACGTCAAAGTAACCGTAGTCCCGTTCCAAATGTAACCATTAGAGCAAATGAGTGATTTGATGCATTTGTTTAATAAGTCCGGACGTTGAAATTACGGATTGTATAAACAGCTTTATTTTAAAATACAAGACATAAAAGGAAAGACAATTACGGAAAGTTCAACATAAATATTAATTATTTTATTTGATTTTCCTAAGTTTGACTCTTTATTTAAAATCAAAAAAATAAAATAAACAAAACGAATATAGTTGGATTTAAAAATTAATCATTTATGAAAGCAATAAAAATTTAGGAAAAAGATAATCAATCATAAAATATATAATCAATTTTTTTAATCTGTAATATCTAAAATAAAAATAATTGTTAAAATAATTTGAAAAAGATAAACTAAAAAACAAAACAGCAATAAAAAGCGAAAAACATTGATAAATTTGTATTTTGGATAAGAATGAAATTGCAAAATTAAAAGTATAAAAATATCAGTAGGAAAAAACGCCTTTGACACTAAAAAATGTTTAAAATCTAAAAAAAGGAAATTTAAGCATATTTCAAGATATTTCAAGAATATCAATTAATGAAATTGCCAGAGTGATAGGACTCGGGCCGAAAGATCAATAAGTAATTAGCTCGTCTTAATCGAGCAAAACGAATTGCATGTTACGATTGACCTTTTCACTAAAAATGATGAAATTCTTTCTAAATTAAGTAAATATTGATTGGAAATGCTCGCAGGTGGAATGGAAAGAAACGTTAGAGAGAAAGGGGGAAAGTGAGAAGACGTAGTGGATGATGCGAAGGAAAGGAAAGTAGAAAATTTAGAAGCGCTGGGGAGATGGGGAGGTTGGAGAGGTTGGGGAGAAGAGAAAATCAAGTTAGGGAGAGAATAAGAGATTGGGATTGGAGCGAATTAGAATAAAGATGGAGAACGGATTGGAAGAAAAGCGGGAAATTAAGATATTAGATGATATAATGAATAAAGCTCTCAACTATGAAAGAGAGATGAATGAATGAATGAATGAATGAATAAATGGACGAAGGAAATAAAATGAAAGAAAGTAAATAAACAAAGGCAAAGAAATGAAGTAAACGACATTAAATTATCTAAAAGAATAACGGAAAAATAAAGAAGAAAGAAAAGAGATGAAAGCCTCAAGAAAGAAGGAGGAAAAAGAGAAAGCAATTAAATTATTATTAGAAGGAAGAAAACTAAATGAAAGTTTGAAAGATAATGAAGTAAATGAATATAAGTGTAGAAAGAAAGAAAATATGGGAATAAAATGTATAATGTAGAAATAAGAAAATTAAGAAAGATAAAATGATGATAGAAAAAACAATCAGAAGAATAAAAGTAACTGAATGAAAGAAAATATAAAGAAATATAAGAGGAATGAAAAAAAGAGACAAAAAGCTACGACGAAATAAATTGAAGGTTAAAAACTAGATGCAATTAAAAGAAAAGAAGAATATGAATAAAAGAATGAAAGAAAAAAAGAAAGAAAGAAAATAGAAATTAATAGACGAAAGCTAATGAAAGTCAGAATAAACAAATAATTAGAGAAAGAAAGAGAGAAAAGAAAATTAATAAAAAAGAGCAAAAATATTTTTAAAAAATTCAAAGAAGCAAGAAAAAAAGAGACTAGAAGGAAAGAAAAACGAAAACCAGAGAAAAAGAAAACTAGGAGAAAGAAAGATGGAAAAAGTGATAATAAAAGAAAGGAAAAGAAAGTCGGAATGAAAAATGAAAATACAGAAAAAAAAATGTGAAAAAGAACGGAAAAAAGGAAAAAATGGTGAAATTTTGAAGACAAGAAAAACGAATGAAAAGAGTAAAAAGTAATTTCGAAGAGAAAAGAAGAAATAAACTAAGAAAAGTAGGAATAACAAATATAAAAAAAAATTCATGGAAACACGAAAAAATAATAGAAAGAAAGAAAACGAAAAATAGAAAAAAAAGAGAAGACAAACAGACAGAAGAAAAAAAGATAATAAAAATAATAAAAGAAAGGAAAAAAATGTCAGAACGAAAAAGGAAAAAAAAAGAAAAGTGAAATCGAAAGGAGAAAAACAAAGAAACAAGAAAAAAGTTCAGAAGGAAAGGAAAAGTAATTTAGAAGAGAAAGTAAAATAAAAAATAAAATGTAAACGAAACAAGAAAGAGGTTAATAAATAATGAATGAAATCTGTCATACTGCAAAATAAAAAAATTGATCAATACAAAAAATGAAAACATCAAACAAGAACCTAGGATAAAATGATAAAAGAGAGAAAGACAGATTTTAGAAACCATTTAAGTCAATCAAAATGAACAAGATGAAAATCTATCGAACGAACGTGCGAAAGGAAATCCTCTTTAAAATGGAATAAAGAAAAATTAAATCGAAGAAAAGTTAGCAATTTAAAAAAAAAAAGAGAAAACAACAAGGACAACATTCTAAAATGAAAAACGATTAAAGAGAAACACTATGAAGAGTAGAAAGGCCATAGAATAAATATTGGAGAAACAAAGACAATTGCTTCGAAAAAAAAAGAGAAAAATAAAGATTAGACGGGGGAAAGAAGAAGGAGAAATAAAGCCGGAAATATATAATCAAAAAGAAAACACTCCAGTGAAAACATAAATAAATAAATAAATAAATAATGACGGTGGAATTAATATTTAAATGAAAAAATCAGCTGAATTTTAAAAATCTAATTTTTTGTTATTATTTTATTTATATTTGTCGGTTTCTATTTTGACTTCATTTTTCTCCCTCCGCTTAATCTGTTCACAACCTCTTCGATTATTGAGTATCGCATTTAATGAAAACACATCAACCATGCAGATGACAAGAATAAAGATGGCGTTCACCTTTCTCATTTTGAAATGGCTTTTAGTACAGCCAAAATAGCGATAACGGATTTAATATTTTATACCACAAAATTAAAAAAAAGAAGCATTTCGACCTTATATTATCTTGGTAAAAAATAGCACCCACATTATACGAAAATAAAAGTTAGCAGGTACATGCCTCGAGAGAATCTCATGTCTGAAGATATTGACATTTCATTTTCAGATTAAACACCTCTTTCAGATTGTATGCCGAGTAGACAAAAATGAGCATATTCGACATTCTCTTCTTGATTTTAATCATGCCCACAAAGCTGCTCAAGACATTTGTACTGTGGACGGAGATGACTTCATTACCGACAGAATGGCACAAAAATGGTTTCAAGGAGGGGAAGATCGAACTCACAGAATCCATGTGTTCTGACTGACCTCTTCAGTTTGATAAGAAACAATTGCAGGCGCCGTTTAAAGAAGAACTGCGCGAGACCCCTAAGGAATTGGCACAGAAGATGGCAAGCTTTCCTGTTACTGTCGCTTGTCATCCTCACTCAGTGCCTCAAAAGCAACCAATCAGTCGATGCTGAATTGTACATTGAACAAATGAACCGGCTCAAAGAGGCAATTCACCTTAAAAGACCTGATGGCAATACAGTGTGATTATTCAATATGTCATATCTATAATCTGAAATACGTTTTGGCTTTAAGTAACCAACACAGAGATCATAAACCTTAAAAACAAATCAACCAATCAAAATATCCAGTCTGAGTGAGTGGAAGTGTATTTTTCCAATGTCTTATTTCAAAGCCATTCAAATTATGTGTATACATTAAATGGCATAAACACATGTAAGTAACATACTCACGCCACATACATACACACTACACAAGCGCATGCAAAGTCTTGAGCAGGCAGCGTAATGACGGACAAAATATAATCTCTTCTTTTATAGTATATTGTTTGTTTAATTGATAATTTTTACAGCTTATCAACCTTTTAAAGGTTATTTAAATCCAAAACCTCTTTTTGGATTGTAAGAATTTCTTTAAGAAGATAATGATTTACTGATTACTGTTTAGCCTACAGATGGGAGAAGTGGTGGATTCATAACTTTCCCAAGAATGGTTGAACATAAGTGAATACAAAGAAATTGACCCCAATTTCGAGCCGTTATTCATTACACACGCACCTCCAAAATTACACTGACTGTTATTCTCGAGTGGTCACCAATATAGGTATTGAGCAGGCTCAAAGTTACTTAACTTCGGTGATCGGACGAGAATCAGTCTTTCAACCAGTGCCGTGAGCCCTCTTTTATAATGCAGATGACTAGGAAAAATTCCTTAAGGACATATGGCACAGTGGATAAAGGCGTTAGTTAGAACCAGTGACAGGACCCAAAAAGTGTGAGTTCAATACCCGGTTAAGGCAGTGGGGAACATGGAGAGAGAAATTAACAGGACACATGGAACTAGAACAGTCTACCCCAGTGAGCGAAATAAAGGGTTCAGTTCGACATTACAACCACCTGAAGAAGGCCGGAGCGTACAACGGCCGAAACGTTGTGATAAATATGGCGACAAAGATGAGGACAATAGTCCGAATAATGTAAATAACGTACATAATAACTCTTCATGATGGTAAACAACATCCAGCAGCAAAGCCTCTGGAGGTTGGAGGCTTTGAGCAGCGTGGAACCCTCACCTAATTGCTATTGTTCCCAGGTGCACTCTGCCCTTAGGGTCCCAGTTATGGGCAAACAGTGAACCCCAAACAAAAACCAAACACGATGAAATCATAAAAGTGACAGCAATACATTTTTATATTTTAAAATGACCAGCAATATATTTTTATACTGTAAAATGGCCCCAAAATACCTATTTATAGCAAAATCCTAGCAATGCAATTTTAAAGAAAAATAACCAGCAATACAATTTCATAGATTTAGCAACAATACATTTTATCTGTAGTCAATTACATTTTTTGTACTGTTATCCTCATTGGCATATTCACAAATTTTCGGCCGTCCTTCAAGTGATTGGATTTTCGAACCGAACCCTTTATTTCGTCCGCCGGAGTAAATTGTTCTAGCTCCACGTGCCATACCTCTTTCGGATGTATCAGTTATTTCCCTTTAACTCAACTATCCAAGTTCTTTTTGATTTTATTCAATTCTGATATTTAATTGGCAACACTTTGCGTCTAGTCACTGGATGTGTGTGTGTGTGTGTGTGTGTGTGTGTGTGTGTGTGTGTGTGTGTGTGTGTGTGTGTGTGTGTAATATAGTTTAAAATATGCTAGATTTATGAGTTAAAGTGCTCGATATCGGTGATAAACATATCTAAATATAAAACTGGACATTGAGGTCAGTACCAAGAGGCAACATTCTGTTTCGTTTGTAAATACACACATAGTGTAATCATTGCTTTTAATCATGAAACACTTTGTCCTTGCAGATTGTTGACGTCAATGTACACACACACACACACACACACACACACACACATATGTATATATATATATATATATATATATATATGTATATACACATGTAAGCGAGTAAAAGTACTTAATATATATATATATACATATATATATATATATATATGTTACAATATATATATATATATATATATATATATATTCTGTTTACATCGTTATTTTTATAAATACAATTTATGAACAGAAAATATATTAAATGGTTGTCGGACTTAATCCATTTTTATATATATGCGTGTGTGTATTTTTGTGTGTGTATTTCCATTTGTCAAATTTATATATATATATATATATATATATATATATATATATATATATATATATATATTTATTAAAGACATTTTATGTTTAACGTTCTTTTTATAGATACAAGCAAAAAACGTTAAACATAAAATGTCTTTAATAAATAACTTGTCGGAATTTGTCCATTTCTCAATATATATATATATATATATATATATATATATATATACACACACACTCACTCATATATATATATATATATATATATATATATATATATATATATATATATATATATATATATATATATATATAAATGAAGAACTCGAATACCAAAATTTCAGAGTGTTTAGATGTCAATCTGAAAACTGCAGACGATTCGGAAACTGGATGAGTCTGATGGTCATTACAAAGGTACGGCACGTCGGAAAAAAAACACTCTGACAGAATTCCTGAATTTGTTAGTAAGCGCCTCAGACTAAACATAGATGCTTACATGAAGTGCCTTGAGGTGGTAGTACTGTCCTGAGTCAAGAGAGTGGCTGCTGGAAAATCCTATGTCTAGCAACAGGACTCTGTACCATGCTACACAAGCAGGTGGAAGCAGTCAGACAATTCCTGCGATCATATCACCCCTAACATCTTGCCACCTAACTCCCTAGACTACAAGCCTCTTGATGACAATAGACCAACAAAACTCCTTGTAACACAAGCATGAACTGAATGAAAGGATTATGGTAGCATTAAACAACTTAAAATGAGAGACCGTCCAGAAGAGATGCAGGAGATTTCGAACTCGTCTAAAGGCCGGGGTTGAAGCCTATGGCGATTTTATTGAATAAATTTATTAAATATTTCGAGATATTTATGTGTAAACTTGGTAAATCTCTATCTATAAAAGGCAGGGTGTGTGTGTGTGTGTGTGTGTGTGCGCGTGTGTGTGTGTGTGTGTGTGTGTGTGTGTGTGTGTGTGTGTGTGTGTGTGTGTGTGTGTGTGTGTGTAACGAATGCATGGCCGCAATTTTTGACGGATTTGCACCAAAATTTAAATGCACATGCTCCAAGTTAGCGGGAAGGCCAAAACCGACTTTGCATTTCCTAACTCCCATCGATAGTGGAAATAATCAATTTTTTCATGCTTCTACCGCAGTTTTCATTTTTTTTCTACTGGCCAGAGAGAGAGAGCCTATAGCTGGCTGCCACGAATAGGCAGGAAGAACTACTGGCCAGAGTGAGAGCCAACAACTGACTGACACGAATGTTAACTAGCATGCTATCATGCAAAAAAAAATCGATAGCTGCATTAGCCACAAGTGGGAAAAATTTAAATCTGCATGTCACTTTACTCCAGTTGGCTCATTCGCTTGCTTAAACTCAACGTTGATTCTGATTCTGCAGAACTGGGTTGGGTGTGAAAAAGTATTTGTTGTTAACATTCTTCTTTCATTCGGTTTTTCCAGTTACGAGCCCTTTTTTAAAGCCGATCGTTTTGTGTTCATTTTGTTTCGTTCTTTTTTCGTAACAGATTTAATGGTTAGTATAGAGCTTAGAAAATATCGCAGTGTGAGATAGGCAAGAAGTAAGGCATGTAGCAACATCAGCACAGCAAAGGGCACTCCTTTAAAGGCAAGGAAGGGTAAAAATATTTTAAGTCAAGTGATAGCGATTGCTGTATGCGTACGACTTTTGATTCAAGCACGGGCAATGCCGGGCCATGCTGCTAGTATAGCTTAAAATGAGATGTCAGTGTTATTTTCACTTTTACGTAATTTGGACGACAATTTATCTATATCTATATCTATCTATCTATCTATCTATCTATATATATATATATATATATATATATATATATTGCTATATTTATGGATGTGATCACTATTTTAGATCGTTCGTAGATGTCGACAATAGGGAAATCAATACGACACTGTGACTGGCAGTTTCATGCCTTAATTAGAATTTCACTCCCCTTGTTGCTACTCTGAGGACTATTTATATATTCGCAATCTAGAAAACAAAGTATGTAACCTTTTCTATTCAGAAAAATATTCGAAAATAAGGGAATAAATATGCAAATTAAATCTCACGACAATAAATAACCTCACGTGTTAAAACTAACACAACACCCCGAAGGACCGGTTTCTACCTTTTGCCAATTTCTTTAATCCCCTCGTGTCCTATATAGATAGAGACCGTAAAAAACGTCTTTACTTTTTCTCAGCCTGTGAAGGTCCGCTTTCTGGCTGAAATGTACCATAACTGAAGGTCAGAAACACATTCTGTGTTGGTAGTGGGGTTGATGATATACGATTGGGTGATCATGTCTCTTTACCATTTGTGACAGACCAAGGCTATTTGTATAAGTGAATAGAACGAACCCAACTGGAATTCGATCTCGACTAGACTGTCTACATCTGCCTCTCTCTCTCTTTCTTTCGCTCTCTCTTTTATATATATTTATATATATATATATATATATATATATATATATATATATATATATATATATATATATATATATATATATATATATATATATATATATATTAAGACAACAGAAGGTTACAGACAATCTACACACTCTGTTTCTAAAAAACTGAATCACTAGTTCGAACACAAGAAAAATTGAATAAAAAGTTTAATCGCTGTACCTTTTCTATCGTCTTTAATGAAACATGTATAAATGAAGAATTGCTACCTCTATCTTACAGATATACTCTATCTGATATATTCAGATAGAGTAAATCTGTAAGTGACAAAAGAAATCCCTTAGAGGACGAAACGCATCGGCGAAGATAAGTTTTTCTTTCGTCTTGATATATATATATATATATATATATATATGTGTGTGTGTGTGTGTGTGTGTGTGTGTGTGTGTGTGTGTGTGTGTGTGTGTGTGCGTGTGTATTTATGTATGTATATTTAGGCAGCATATAGTCATTCAAGCATATTTGCTTGAGTAATCTAGACATATTATGCCTATTTTTATTTTTATCCTCTCAAATTCACGGATCAATTTCTTAACGTATGGAAGACGCTGTAGATTTTTCCATTTCTTTTATTTTCTCAATTATATTCAATCTACTCCAAGACCATTTTCAGGGCTAAATTACTAAGACAAAAAAATAAAGTAATTGATAGTAAGTAATTGCAATTGTAATTGCAATATATATATATATATATATATATATATATATATATATATATATATATATATATATATATATATATACTGTAAATCCGCATGAAACGCGCGCCGTTACATTTCATTTTAAAAATAAGTGTTAAGAAGGTATGTATCTAATGGTAGTAACTTAATTTATATTTTTAATTATTTAAGTTTTAAAATACTCAACCTGCAATTTAAAAAATAATAATTATTCTGAGACACTGTTTTATAGACATTTTATATCATTATAACTGTGCATATAATTACTGCTCGTCCTATATTTCTTATACGAAAAAAACAAAACAATTAAACATTTTTTTTATACTCGTTTTTGAGTAGATGCTACGTTTATTTATTTATTTTCATCTCCCGGCCGGAATATTCGAGAAATCTTATTAAGGAAAAATAAGCGCTATATATATATATATGTGTGTGTGAATAATAGCTAATAACCCTAACTAAAAATATCCGGACGATCACCGATGTTAAGTCATGTCGAGCCTGTATAGTACCTCAATGAGTGACCTCTTCGGAATACCCGCTACTGTAAGCTTGCTTTTGCGGATGGTGTAATGGAAAATGGCGCGGTATTGTAAATCGGTGTACGGAGTTTTAATTTACTTACGCGCAAATACACTTGGAAATTGTATTAATCCCCCCACCACCAGCTATGTGTTAATTAGTACGATTTGTATTACTAACACATTATTATTTCCGAAAAATATTCTTAAAAAATAAAAATATTTTCTGGATTTAAATAACACTACAAAAGGTTGATAAGCCGTTAAAATGAATCAATCAAATCAAATTAAACAAATATGTCGGGCAACTGTCTCTTTTGTTTCCATAAAAGCTATGCTTCATTTATTTTCTGCTATAATTTTCGAATCAAGCGAGTCAGTTTATAGCAATATAATAACGCAAACTATTACAAGTAATATCGTTCTCACACAATGCCCCATGTAAGTGACAGTGTAGCAGTGTGACTCAGTCATTCAAGCATCCACATATATCTTTACAACCGATCCGACATGTACATTCTCAAAATCACAAACTATTTCTTCTTCGTTTACACAGCTACTCTTGACCCAACTGTCTACCGTGAGGCAAGTGGACAAATGTTTCGATAAATCGATTTGGTCTTTTCCAATTATTTTTGCTGACAGAAAACGTCTCCTTCTGAACAAGCAATTATAAAGCATAATTGCCAGGCGAAATCAACTGAAATGGCGTCCCTCGGAGCAGGGTTCTTGGCTCCGAGGAAAGCGAGACGTCTCTTTCTCTCTGATTGACCATTGCCGTCTCAAAGAGAAAAAAAAATATTCTTTGGCCTTTTCATATACGGAATGTCGAGATTTTGTTACGACTTATTAAAGTAGTTGATGTGTCTTTGTAGATAGATCGACAATATTTATACAAGACAATGTCGGATTTTGCAAGAACTTGCACAGGAGCAGCAATTCCTTTATTGAACAGAATCAGCCAGTTTCTCTTTCTCTGTATTTTCATCACTCTCTTTCAAAAAGCATGCACACACACACACACACACACACACACACACACACATATATATATATATATATATATATATATATATATATATATATATATATATATATATATATATATATACATAATAAAAATATTAAAAATTTAAAATCTTCAGACACACTGGGTTGTAGATTAATATTCTTTCGGTTTTTTTATTTTTATTTCATTTAGATTCCTCGACTAGTTTCGGCCAAAATGGCCATCATCGGAACAAGAAATATTTCTGCTTGCTGGTAGCAGTATATATATATATATATATATATATATATATATATATATATAATTCATAAAACACTAATAGCCAGAGTTGAATAAGACCAGGAAACTAGCATTAAAAATGCTCAATACATGAGCAAAAAATAGAAATAAAAATAGAAAATGACATGAAGAGATTTAACCTTAAAAAATCAGGAGATCAGCTGATGGCGCTACCTTGGTTTCAACCTTACGGTATCCTCAGGCTATGTTTATCAACTGACCTCGGAACGCTATATCTATTTTGATTACTGATGAACACTATGTTATTTTTTAAATACCTAAACAAAAGCACGACATTGGGTGTGATAGTAAGGGGGCGAAGGATGCGAAGAAGAAGAAGAAGAAGAAGAAGAAAAAGAAGAAGAAGGCGGGCGAAGAAAAGCAAGGGTATTATAAATGTATCAGAAGTTGAAATGTACATACTTTTTTTTTATCCAGCCTCATATGTGTTTAAGAGATATATTTTGTATCTATGCAAGAGCTCATGACGTAAGATTTCTGATTCAAAATGTTCTTTGGATCAGGAAATATTATTGTTATTTTTTGCTGCTGTCAGACGTTGCAAATATTATTGTAGTTGTAATAAGTATTCGCCATTTTAAAAGTTTCCAGCATACAATTGGATCTCTGTGTTTTTTCTTTTAAATTTCACACTAAATCTCCTAAGACTTACTAGCTTGAATGACGACCTATGATTGTACCATTTACGTTTGAATGTACCTTCCTATGTACATTTTATTTTGGCCCTAAATATATATTATTTCTACTTTATAGATTATCCCTTCGGTTTTATTAGCTCCATCTAATAGGCATCTGTTTTTTTTATTTCTACAGTTGTATAAATTACTAGTTTTAACTATATTTTACTGCGCTAGTTTTGAAATTCTTTTCGTTTTAACTGTTTAATATTGTTTCTAAATGACTAGTGCTGCTGTAGCTTAATTTATCTTTAATTTTTGAAGTATATATGCATAAGTATAAGGAACCATCATATGATCTGACGTACTACACCATTTATCTACAGAGGAATTATCTGGTTAGCAAGGTTAAATTACCGTTTTTAAACTAACCCGACACTTCCACTTTAGCTAAATATTATATCACGACGGTTCCGTGTAGGGTACAGATTCTACTCCTGTTGGAAGACACGTATTTTCATTGAGATTCCTCGGGCATTCAGGCCGGTAAATGTTGTTAATACTGTTTATTATAAACAGAGCATTTACTTAAATCTTTGTATCTATAAAAATAACGTATAAAAAATATAGTAAATTAATCTGAGTGTGTTTGTATTGTTTTACGCGAGAGGTTAGCACCCCTCTCACAGACTTGGAATTAAAATGTATACATTTTGTCGGGAAGAAAAGCCGATATTAGCATCTATTCTAACGTAATTTCAATGAAGAAATAAATTGAATATACTATGTATTTTTTCTTTTCTCCTCAGTAATTTTATAATTTTACACATAATAAAGATTAAATTTAGATTTAAAATTGGTAATTTTTTACTTTTAATTTTAATATCAAATTTTATCACATAATTTAATACTTATTGGTTAGAATAAATTTTATTTTAGTATAACCTCAACTTTAAAGCTCTTAATAGCTATTATAACCTTACTTCGTTGTCAAGTTTTTTGAATTCTCCTATACTTGTGTTTTGATTGGTCATTCTAGCTTTTGTAATATCGTCTCCCCCTTGCTAAGGATAGTTAATTAAATTTAAACTTTTAAAACCATTTATTTTACATTCAACATCATCACTTCATAAGACACCGGAGGTGTTGAAACAAAATGGCTATTTTTGTAGTGATTTTATAACATATTTATATTATAATTTTTTAAATAAATAATAATAATAATATATATATATATATATATATATATATATATATATATATATATATATATATATATATATATATATAAAATCTTGAGTTGGAGCTTTGATTTTTTCCAACTATTTCAGCCATTTATTGAATTCACTAGTTAATAATTCAAAGATAATTGGATCTTTGTAAATTTAAAAAAATTTTTTTCAAAATTCTAGCATTTACCAGTTGAATAATTTTTTTTTGTTTTTAGGAAAATTGTATGTTAATGTTTTGCATGTCTCCAAATATATAGATAAGTGGATAGTGAAGTTAACACCAAGCAATAATATTTCATGCTTGAATGCAATCTTCAAGCTATGCTTATATATCGTAATTTTATTTAGCGCTATATCATTGTTATTTACCTCTTAATAATTAAAATACTTTAGAAGTTTAGTTTTATATATATATATATATATATATATATATATATATATATATATATATATATATATATATTATATGGATATTTTGAAAATGTCAAGACACTCATGCACACACACGGGCACACACACACATACAATGACATAATTTAGCTCTTGAAAATATATTTCAATTAAGCACTGTTGAAAGATAGACTAATTCTCCGTTAATGCAAAGGCTGCAGTAAAATGAATTGAGCACTCTGGCTGATTGGCATTTGCTTACATTCATAAAAAAAAAACAATACGCTATATTTAGCTCTTTCTCTCTGTCGAATGAAGGTAGCTCAGTGTTAGAATCTCTGACACCAAATCGAAGCATTCAGGTGTCTAGTCGTACTGAGGAGCTATCACACAGCGAAACAGTACTATCTGTGAATGATATATATATATATATATATATATATATATATATGTGTGTGTGTGTGTGTATGTGTGTGTGAGTGTGTGTGCGTGCGTGCGTGCGTGTGTGTGAACTAACAGTAATGTGTAGGTATTGGGTATGTATTAAATAAAATAAAATTCAATATTTTATCTACGTCCTCAGGCCCAAAACTTTGCATAGCGTTAAATTTGAATATTTCTCTCAGATTTAATTAAATCGATTGATCTTCATATTACGGATGATCACTTTCAGGGAGACGGGTAAATTTTGAGAGGGAAAATGTCCAGATATTGGGATTATGGAATTAATTGGAGCAGATTTTCTTCTTTGTTTTTTGGGGTTTTTTTTTTTCTGAAGCAATCATTGATTTTTCTTTTTGCGTATTTCCTGAGAATTTTCAAGTTTACAGGTTCTTTTTATTTTAATCAAACCTAACACAGACAAAATTTCCGAAAAATAAAGAATAAATCTAAAAAGCAAAAAAATAATCAAAATATAAAATAAAAAAAATAAAAAAATATACACTGTCCGGTTTTATTATGCAAGTAAAACTTCTGATTAAAATTTATATTAATTAACTGATGTGTTTTAAATCTTTCAGCTTATACTTACCTTTAAATGTATAAGAACATTTATATGTTAAATATCTTCTATTCTGTATGCCATGTCGGACGTTAGCTTTCAGGGCTTCCACAACTTACTATTCTTTGACGTCCTTAGTTTTTCCTTACAACATAAGCTTCCCTTCCAATTCTGAGATTGATTTAGGTAAGTCCTGGAGGCACGGTGGAATAATGGATAGCGGCTCGAGTTCGAATTCCAGTCGAATCTATTATATTCACTTATGTGATAATACCCTTGGAATGGTATGCATCTTTTATTCTTCCCCCAGCTTTTGGTAAATAGCAGGACAGACCGGATTCTATAGCTTTGGATGGCAACTGGTCTACTGTAGGAAGAAATGGCACCTACTGCGCTTCAATATGAAGACAAGTGCGACAAGGAGAGTTACCCTTTGAGTGTCAAATTCTCTAAGCCCTCAGTCCTCATTATGTATCCTAGATATTTCGAATGTCTCTTTTTGATTCTAAATATCAGCGTAATTTTTGTTAGCATTTCTCTTAAATCTTCCTTGTTAGTCACTTGTTCAATCAATAAGATTCTCAGCATCCTTCTGTAGAACCACATTTCTGTTGCCTCAAATAGCGTTTTGGTTTGGCCTTCACTGCTATAGAGGAGAACTGATATTACACAGCAGAAAATCCCGTATCTGGTATATTACGTTGGCTGAGATGGAAAGTAATACGTAGAGGCAGGACACTTTTGAAATACTAGAATTCACACAATACAAGCCTCGAGCGCCATCCAAGCAATCCTATTAATCTTAAAATACAAGCAATAAAGTCTGCGCTATGAATAAAAGGGAGGAGGTGTTAGGAAATAAAACTCACGTTCATAAGAACATAAAATAACGATAAAATATTGACTGGAAAACGTATAGAAATATGTTCTTTGTTTCCGAGAAACCTTCCTGTTTTTAAATATATTTTGCTTAGTTTTAAAACGAAACATTCGCTTTTCCAACACCTCTTCGGATTTCGCTGTCACATTCTCCATCTTATGTTACCTTGAATTTAGTTTTATACTATCTGCTTTCATTAAAAAATATATATATATATATATATATATATTTATGCTGATTGATTGTTGGTCAGAGTTTTTCTTTATTCACTCGAGTTTGGTTCATCCTATTATCAATGGTGGATTCACTCAACCGTCGATTTCGACTTTACAAGCCCCAAGAGTTATGTGAAAAATTGAACAGCTAGGCTATTCACACATTATAGTAATGAAGTTTTATGCATAGCGATACCCCAATTTTTGGAAGAACTTAATAAGAGAGAACTGGTACACGGTGTGCCAAAAAGTTTACGAACATCCTCGCTCAGTATTAAATTCTGAGATTTAAATCTTCTTGACATCGCTTCAACTCATACTTAACTCGTTGACGTCTACTTTTAAATTTTAGTCTCTTTTTTACTTGCATCTAATATAGCAGAATATCGTCTTAAAACGTATTTATATGAAAATGGAAGTATTTGAGTAATGAAGATATTTGGGAAGGAAGTCAAACTGCTGTAGGTAATAATAGCCTCGAAACAGTAGGATACTTAACAGAATCAGTGAATAAAAGGGAGGTTTTTTTTTTTTACAAGGCTCAATAGCCACTGTGTGGGGTCGAATGAGCATGAGGAAAGATAATAAATGCAATTCTTACAGTGTCAAATTTTCTAAGCCGACAGTCCTTATTATGTATCCTAGTTATTTCAAATACCTCTTTCTGATTGTCAAATATGGACGTACTTTTGTTAACATTTCTCGTAAAACACACTTGTTACTCACTTGTTCAATCAATGTAATTCTCATTATCCTTCTGTAGAACCACACAAGGTATAGATTTACTGTGTGGTGCTTTATGGGCATAAGAAAAGGTAAGAGGAATGCAATTAATACATTTCATGGGGTTAGACTTGAAGAGGTTAATATTGTATTAATCTGGAAAGCAACAGGCTGGGGTCTGCTCCATAGAGTAATAATTCTTTGGAAGAAGCTGCACGAATGGAACTTATTACTTATAAATTGAATACGAGGGGATGATTCCTTTTTGCGTACGTGTCATGGCGGGTCCCAGTTGCATAGGTGAAGACTGATGGAACCAAAGATTGTAGCGTGTCAGAACACATGCCATTGTAGTAGCTATAGAGTACTGAGAAGCTTGTGATGCTTCGTTTGTGGGAAAGAGATTGTAGGGTGGAAAATAATTCATCACCCACAAGTCCGCGTAAACACTTTTGAAGACATTCAAGGCCAGGACCCTCCCATCATGATAGTTCAAAGTGCAGATATGTAAAAAATAAAATACTTTTTCAGGTATATTTTTTTTTAGCCATTTCACTTCAATCAAGGTGATTAAGATGCTAGTTGTTAGGGAAGATGAAAGAGCATTAAGTACAGGATTCGAGTGACAACTGACATTGCATTTTAATTTTTCTATATAGGAGCTGACAGGTAAGCAGTAAGCTGGAAGTGATTTTCACGAGTGAAAATAAATTATTAGAATAGAATTATGGTTACACTTTATAATTTAAACATTAATGTTCTAGTGGAACACACCTATTCTATAGTTAATAGACTCTCCCACCTATAATAAGTAGGAGTAGTAAGAGTAACGTGGGAGTCGTCAGTCGGTTAGTCAGTCGGTGTCGGACGACAGTTAGTCGAATACGAAAGTAGTCAGCGACCACAACTAGATTACTCTGCGTAATACCTATTATATCAAGTTCCTAACGTTTTGTACGTCGAACCTATTTTAGGACCGACTTAGTACAAACACAAGCCTACACTGTGAAATCACTCCACAACAATTAAGAAGGAGAAAAAGAAAACTATCAATCTAGTAATGCGTTTAAATTCATGAAATCGAAGTATTAATTTAGAAATATCATCTGAACAATTGCCATGAAAATATTTATAGAAAAGACATTGGGAAACTACTTCACGGTGGAAGCCGATATGACAGGTCAGGACCGATAAGATTGCAGATTCTTCTTTGGATTTCTAGATACGTAGCAGCATCACTACCAGGTCAGATATGGCAGCAGTATTCAATGCACAGGCAAATGGTAGATGTATCAATGTGCAAGATAAAGTTGAAAGACAGATTCGGATGGCATACACCCTTGTGCAAAGTAATTGAAACAACTACTTTAGTTTCCTTTCTTTCACCATTCGTTCAGATTTATACCCGCTGGAATTACAGGGTGTAACCAGTTTCCATTTTTTTCCTCAGATTAGGTCATTTGCTGAGGTGTACAGTAATATGAATCTATTTTCGGGGTGTATGATGAAATTTGTTTAGCCTTGAAATATACTACGTCATCCGTGATTGCATCCGATTTTCATCACGCCCAGACACTATTGTCTCGGCAGTCGATTAGTTGTCTTGGGGCCATTGTCTGCTATGAACGTTACTCCAAGGAAGCATGAGAAAAATGTAACCTTGCACGAACACAGCGAGTAAATCAAAATACTATAGACTGACCCGGAAACGCTTCTGTTTTAAATCCAATCGAGAATGTGTAATCAATCTGCGAGGAACGGCTTCGTGGAATGGACATACGAAGTACTAACATGTGTACTGGGGCATGTTTCATTGCAAAAATACGAAAAATTAAATAATAACGGAATTATTCGTTTTGTTTCTGTCATGAGTCCTTACCTAGATCGACAGAATGAACTCTTCTTATGTATACTACGCGCCTCAAGAGAGACGGACGGTATTGAATCGAGTCGAGCTGATAGTAGTTCACTAAAAACCAGTCTGACAGTCATACTAACACCTTCCCGTCTTGTATTATTTTTCGTGTAATATATTCTTTGTTATTTCTAGTCTTGTGTTCCGTGTTGTTCTTCTATGGTCCTAACCTTGGACCATAACAGTTTCAAATAATTTGCACAAGAGTATATAGTATATTGTATTACTCCATTATAATTTAATTCGTCCTATGGACGGACTTGCCACAAAGCTAATTGTAGCTGTATATAAAGGCAATAGTATCGGAAAAGATTGTATATTGAAGTAATATAAATACCCAGACCTATATCAGTGTGCACCGGCTAGGCTATCTGAAAGTGACAAAATTATAGATTACAAATGGGGCTTATAAGAGGTGGCTCCACGCTTCTCAAAATCGCCAATCTCCCGATCAGGCGCCTCGCTGCCGAATGTAGTTTCTCGTCATATATTACTGATTACTGTTGTATGATTTCAGATCAGCCATTGTTATTATTTAACTGTATCTCTCGCATAACATTCTAGTCAAGAAGAGAATTTCTCGATACTCATAGTAAAAGGGATTATAAATTGGCCTTGTGAGTATAGGTCCAATGAAATCCCTGTTATTCTGAACTTAACTAGACTTTAATCGGGAATATTCTGGTAGTGTGTTAATCTGGGCTGCGACACAAGGAATGCCTGATGAAAAATATTACCACCTGCTATATTCAGTGCCATAACCGATCACTGATCATTAATACTTGTGACTAGAGGCGTCTTGCTACAACGGTGCCGACGTCTACATTCACCTGATGTTACCTGATGCCTGTCAAGTTTTTTAAAACTTTCCTGATATATCAGTGCACACTTCTCAGCAGGGTACTCCTGTTGACATCACGACAACGGACACAGTACGTCACTAATTTAGCAAGCAGATGGCAATCAACATTTGACGTGGTGCGATGAGACACAATTTAATTTGTTTCGGGTTGAAGGTAGGGTAAGTGTGAGGGACAGATCTCATGAAACCATGGGTCCAGAATGGTCTGGAGTGTGTTCCTGTATCGTGTGGGATACTCCGTTTAAAAACTTCAGTAACTTGTTGACTACTTTGTTATATTCATTAGAACTAATTGATGGACTTCATGCATCACAACAGATTGCAGTACGATAATA
This sequence comes from Acanthosepion pharaonis, assembly GCA_903632075.3. NCBI lineage: Eukaryota > Metazoa > Mollusca > Cephalopoda > Sepiida > Sepiidae > Acanthosepion > Acanthosepion pharaonis. Next base: position 61,930 of record CAHIKZ030000460.1, read on the forward strand.
CAACATTTAAACAGACCAAAATTCCTAATATTGGTTTAAAAAAGAATCTAGAAAATGTCAAAAATGAGTTTGATATAACACTCATCCGACATATGCCCAATCGATCATTTTTTTTTTTGTGTCGAACTATATGCAGGATCCCGCATTGATTAACATCTCTCCAGCTTTTTTTCCGATGTCCGAGAATAAATCTGTAGAGAAGACAAATTGAATAAAATAGACTATCGGAAAATATTACTTAGTTCTTGCCGACACGTTTCGCAATTCGACTTTATCAAGACAAATGATGATAAACAAAAGCGAATGTTGTTTAGTTACATGAAATTCAACAATTTAAAAAGACGCGCCTGCGTTAGCCTCTTTTTGGATATTAGTAACTTTTTCTTTTGTTTGACTAAGCGTGTGTTTTTGTTTTCCATGTCTTAAAGTTCTCGGAATAAACCTGTAGAGAAGACAAATTGAATAAAATAGACAATCGGAAAATAATACTTAGTCCTTGCCGACGCATTAGGCAATTCGACTTTCTCAAAGTAAGTAATAATAAACAAAAGCAACGTATATGTATATATGCATGTATTTATGTATGTATGGATGATTGTGTGTGTGTAGAATACCATATGCATAAGTAAAACTAACACCACTAGAAAAAGATATATTTTTTTAAATGAGGATAGTTCTTAATTTCCTGATAGGTATACTGTATATTGTTATAGATAAATAATTATTCAATATATCATCAAATTCCCGAACCAACAGTTTAATAGATTATTGTCTCGTGATATAATAACAAAGTGGAGAAAAGCGTTTGGTAACATAGTAATTGTGAGTTCAATCCCTGGATAGGGCTGTGTGTACTTAGAATCAGTTGAAACAAGACGAGAAATATGTAAGCAGTACTAAAAGTAATTAGACAAGATTTACCTTAAACATGGGCAGAGGAACAAGAACAGTGTGCTCCTGTCGATTAAATAAAGGGTTCAGTTCAGAATTCCCTGTAGGTTACCCGGATCGACATACACCTGATTAAGTCCGGTCGAGGGTCGGGGTCACAACAACCGAAACATTGTAATAGCAACGTCAAAGATTTGGAAAATATTCAGCATTTAAATAGTTTTAATAATGATAACTCCTAATCTCAGAAACTCAGACAGTGGGAAACAATTATATATTTAACATCAGTTGATTAGTCCCAAATTTAATGGCAAGAATTTAACGTAGTGTAAGGAAGGAAGGAAGGAAGGAAGGAAGGAAGGAAGGAAGGAGGCTGATACTACTAACAGTAATACTAATATTAAGGAAAAATGAACTTGAATTAAAACAGGAAAAAAAAAAGAAATCAATAGAAAACAAAAGTAATTAAAATATATGAGAGTTAAATAGATATATATGAAGCTAGATAGCTAGGTATGAACAAACTTGAATAGATAGATAGATAGATAGATAGATAAAATAGATAGATAATGAAAAGTAGACTGAGATAGATAGATAGATAGATAGAGATAGATAGATAGATAGATAGATAGATAGATAATAATGAACAGACTGAGATAGATAGATAGATGAATAGATAGATAGATATAGATAGATAGATAGATAGATAATGAACAGATGAGAGATAGATGAAGATAGATAGATTAAGATAGATAGATAGATAATGAACAGACTGATAGATAGATAGATAGATAGATAGATAGATAGATAGATAGATAGATAGATAGATAGATAGATAAATAGATAGATAGATAGATGAACAGACTTATAGGATAGATAGATAGATAGATAGATATAGATAGATAGATAGATAGATAATGAACAGACTGAGATAGATAGATAGATAGATAGATAGATAGATAAATAGATAGATAGATAGATAATGAACAGACTGAGATAGATAGATAGACCAAATAGATAGATGATAGATAGATAGATAGATAATGAACAGACTGAGATAGATAGATAGATAGATAGATAGATAGATAGATAGATAGATAGATAGATAGATAATGAACAGACTGAGATAGATAGATAGATAGATAGATAGATAGATAGATAGATAGATAGATAGATAGATAGATAGATCTCAATTTATTAAAAGAAGAAATAAAAGGAATTAAAATTTGAAAATGAAGACGCACATTAAAAGAAAGTGAAGCTAAAAAGGAAAGAGATGAAAAATAAATAACGGTGGAAATAGGAAGAAGAAGCACAGCAGAAAAAAAGGAAAAATGTTAGAAAAGAAAAATAAAGAGAAAATGAAGGAAACAAAAAAGGAATGAATAAACAAAAGCGTAACGAAGAATAAAGTAGGAATGAAAAACAAATAAACAGAAGAGAAGTGAAAGAAAAAACCGTAACGAAAAAGAAAAAAAAAAGACGATGAAGAAAGAAGAAAAACTTATGAAGTAAATAAAAAAAAAACAAAGGCGATATCAGAAGAAATAAAGAAGAGAATGAATCAAAAAAGGAAAGAGAAATGGTTGAGAACTAACGCGTGATTAATTTTGAAAAAGTTAAGTAACATAATTTTTTTTAAAAAATGGTCGCAATAAAATCTGTAGAAAAAGACAGAATTTAAAAGAATTTTTTCAAATCCCCGCCCATAAAAAAAATAGAAAAGAACTAGTCAAATAAATTGAACCGGAAAAGAAAGAAAAAAAAACAATGACAGGAACAGACAAATAAAAGAAAATAAATAAAAGGAAAAATGTATGACAGAAACAAAATATCAATACTTAATACTGAAAGAAAAAATATCGTGAAAAGAAAACACGGCAAAATGAAAAGAATTTACACTACAAAACAAAATATCAAAAAACAAAATGATGTCTGCACCTATTTTGTCAGTTGCCTGAGGGAGAACGACTGACTCGTTTAACCCCCAAAATTTTATCTTCATCATATCGTTACCATCTTTTGCTGCCATTCCTTTCAAACAAACCTTAATTGAATTAAATACCAGCTTCAGACATTCTTTCCTTATTTTAATTTTGCTAATATATTTTTTACGTTTCAGTGTTTGTTGAAAAGCGCCTTTATTTCCTCGTTTTTCTTTCCCGAATTTGTTCATACTTTTACTTGTTCTTGATGCAATTTGTTTTAAATTTATTTTTCATTATTTATGTTTCTTTTTTGTTTTTACGCTTTCTATAATTTCAACCCTTCTCTCTTCGGTTATAACTTTTTCTTTCTTTTATTCTCTTTGCCTTTCTTTGGCTTGTTCCTTTTCGGTTCTTCCTCCTCCTATTCTTCTCATCTCTCTTTTGTTTTCACCTTTTTTTCCCAGGCTTTCCTCTTTTCTGTTTATCTTCAACCCAACTTTTTCCTCTTCTTTTTATTTTTTTATTATTTCCTTTATTCTCCTTCATATTTTTCTCCTCATTTATCTTTTCTTTTTTTTTTTTTTTTAATTTTCTGGCTGCGTTTCTTACTTTCCTGTGATTTCTGATCTTCACTTCACTTTTAATGTATTTTCGATTTCCTTTCTACTTCTTGCCTATTATTATTATTATTATTATTATTATTATTATTATTATTTCCTTTGATTTATGGTATGTACATATTTCTTTCTGGGTCCCGCCCAGAGACCTAAGTTCAGAAATGGCATCATGACATTTTCCACTGATCAATTAAAAAACAACAACAAAAAACAAAATATTTTACTTAGATAAAGCCCTTCGTAAGGTGTGAGCTGTACTTGTGAGAACAATTTTTTGTATTTCTTGTTGTTGTTGTTGTTGTTGTTGTTCTTCTTCTTCTTCTTCTTCTTCTTATTATTATTATTATTATTATTATTGTCATCATCATCATCATTCGATTTCTGCTATGGACACACTACCTACCAAGTCTGCGGAAAGACCTAAGGCAGGTCGTGGTGTGTTGTTATGGCCACATTTCATGTTAATTTTTTTTTTTTTTTTTTTTTTCCGATGAAGTTGCTAGCGTTACATAGACAAAGTTCTCCTTAGTGTGTGTGCTGTACTTAATAAGACAATTTTCTGTATGTCTCTTAAGTTGGGGTTTTCAGGATTCTTTCAATGTGTTGTTTTGTTCCATTTTTATAATTCCAAGTGCACCTATTACCACTGGTATTATTCTTGTTTTCAATTTCACATTTTTCTATTTCAATTTCAGGTCTTTGTATTTTGATAGTTTTTCAAATTCCTTGGTTGCTATGTTACAATCCGCTGGACAAGCCATATCAATTAGTAGGCAAGTTTTTTTCTTTCTGGTTTTTTGACAATAATGTCCGGCCTATTTGCTTCAATTTTTCTGTCTGTGTGGATGGTATAATCCCATAGAATGGTGACATCTTCTATTTCTGTAACCGGCGCTGGCCGATGTTCATACCAGTGTTTGCTTACACATTTTCCAAAGTGTTTGCACATTGTCCAGTGTAAATGTTGCCCACTCTATCGTGACGATTTTTATATTCATTTGGGGGCAAGTATAGAACATCCTGAGATTAGATGGTCTATTGTTTCTTGGTATTTGTCACAGAACCTATTATTATTATTATTATTATTATTATTATTATTATTATTTCCTTGAATTTCTGTTGTATAAACATTTCCTTCTGGGTCCCAACCAGTGATCTAAGGTCAGAAATGGTTTCATGACTTTTTCTACTGAACATTTTTGTAAAAAAAAATAAATACACAGAAACACAAATTAAGATTACACATATTTTACATAGATAAATGTGGAAACTCTATTATTTTTATTATTATTATTATTATTATTATTATTATTGTCACTGCTTACTATTATTATGAGTAGTAGTAATAGTAGTAGGAGAAACCGTGTAAATTTTACGGTTATATTAATAAATTTTCTAATGCTGCACTTTTTAAACCGATGATAATTCCCAGATAATTATAAGAAAAGATTCATTGTCTCTTTAAAAAAAAAAATGAAATGCGGTATGACTCACAGTTTTATTAATGACTAGCGTTGCCTGGGGATGTAACAGTAAGAGATAGATCAAGTATCGACCATCATAAAGACTGAAAAATAAAATTGACAAAGATTATTTTTTAAGGTTGACGGACACGCATGTCTTAATTAGTTTTTTTTGTTTTTTGTTTGTTTGTTTTTTGTTTTTTTTACGAATTGGTCAAACCCAAACTCAAACATTGTTTTCAATCGTTATGAGTCTACCGATTGAATAGAATTTTATTATAAACAATTGTCTTGTAAATGGAATTTTTAAAGCATTCTGAATGTAAAAATAAAGAAAAAAGTGTGCAAGACAATAAGAAACACTACCTGCCAAAAAAGTGAAGTTTTGTTGAAATCGGTTGAAAAATTTAGGAAATCCGATCCCATATATAAACGAACACACACACAAACAAACAACCTGCGTTTTATAATAAGTATAACTCGATATGAGTTGTCCCCCTTCCATTCTTGCGACAGCGATGCCTCTTAATCGTGTTTTCAAATTGATTTTGTGCAAAAACAATTGTGTTTTTTTAATTTTTGGCGCTGTCAGAACCACCGCAGGTAATTTTACGTAGTCCTGTGAAATTTTGTTGAAATCGGTTGAAAAATGTAGGAAATCCGATGCAATATATAAACGAACACACACACACACACACAGCCTGGGTTTTATAATAACTATGATCTGAAAACATTTTTCATGAAATTGGATGTAATAAATATAAATGATATACATCCTCCCCGCATGAAAGGTAATATTAGAATGAAGTTGGCTCAATTGTGACATGGTTCATGTGTAAGCTGAATATCTGTGTGTGCATTAATGACAGAAATGAAAGAAACATTTATTTGCGATGCATCTCATTAAATCCAAAGACAGTTTCATTATTGATGATCTTATAAAGATTTTAAGAACTTACAATGATTTTTAGAATATGAGCGAGGTCAACAAACGATATGAATTTATAACAATTTATACATGATGATAGAAACATAAAATTCATTCAAGTTACTCACAAATAAATATACTGTAATGTTCAGCCAATATCCATGGATGTAAGTATAGCTGGCCACTCGTATTCAAGAGGACTACTCCCCTACCACCAACAACAGATCACCTTCAGGGTTGATGCTTGCAGACGCGAGTATACGCCCGACAAATAGTATAAACAAGACCATAGCCTAAAATTTGGCTTTGCGTTTAACCTGGACTAATGCCGATCTATTTCACTCGTTTGACTCTTCTGTGATTTAGACCTATGTCTACCTGCTTGACTCTACTGTAAATTGCAGCCATGTCTAGCAGTTTCACTCTGCTCTAAATTGGACTTATGTAATTTATAAATGGGACCAATTTCTCAGAGTTTAAATCTGTAAATTGAACATGTGTCTACCTGTTTAACTCTGCTGTAAATTTGGTTCGATGTCTACGTGTTTGACTCTATTATAAATGGAAACTATGTCGATCTACAGGAAAATTGGACTTGTATCTACTTGATTGACTTTTTTGTAAATTGAAATATCGCTGCGTTTTTGACTCTAAACTTGACCGCACGAATCCCGTGACTCATCAGGGTCCTACGGGTACCACGTATACTGAAGTCTTGTGCAAGATAGCCAGACGGAGCCCAAACTTCTCCAGACCAGTTTGGAATTCCGATTTACCTTTAAATTTGAATTCAGCGCTAAGGTCACCCAAGATTATAGAACCCAGTCGGTTCTGCTACTTACTCTTAGCTGGAGGAGAAAAAGAGGATTCATACCTTCCCAAGGGTGTTAGCACCTAAGTGAATGTAATGAATCCGACCGGAATTCGAACTCTGCTCTCCGAGCCGGTATCCACTGTGCCTCCAACCTGTTTGACTTTACTAGAAATGGAACTTATGTCTATCAATTTGAATCTTCTGTTAACTGAACGTATGTCTACCTGCTTGACGCTACTGTTAATTTGATATATGACTATCTGTTTGACTCTACTATAAATTAGATTTGATTAACTCTTTTTGTAAATTAAACCTGTATCTACCTGTTTGAAGCTAGTGTAAATCTGACTTTTTACGCTCTCTGGGATGGAGCTGCATAATCTTCACTATACAGCCTTTATAGAGTTCTAAACCGATTACGGACATCCTGTAGGGGATTACCTATTTTCTACCCTAGGGCCTCTCTTCCACATACGCAACATTGCAAATTTAACGCTTTTTCTCTGGCAAATACTCAGATAAGATCCAATCATTTGTTCCACCAATTCAGATCTTTACAGCTAGGACTCACCTATGTACCTCCACGAAGTCAAATCACCCACATTTCTCCCATATTTCATTCGTAAGAAAAAAATGTTCCACTCAGCTTTTCTTGAGAAGTGTTACTTTGTGGAACATATTTTAGCGTGTGTGCTTTGCTTCCCCGAATAAGTAAGTCTTAATCTCTTCAGATCAAGTGTTAAGTGCTATCTATCCTCGATATTCTTATAATCGTCAATTACTTCAACCTCATTTTTCGTCAATATCACGTACAGTCAGAAGGCTTATGGCTATATCGCATTGGAAAACCGTACTTAAGCAACGTCGATCCCGATAAGTTCCTAGATGGGTGAGCGCTTGGGAAGACCAATTGCTGTAATATGGAATTTGAGTTCAATTGTCATTGAAAAATTTCTCGCGACAGAATCCATTTTGCATCTGTATAACTCTACAATTCGTTTGTGTATTGAACACAGCTGCCAAACCTGGTCTGCTGATATTGATATATTCTTCGGTATTCTTGACAAAATTAAAAAAAAATTGTATGCAATGTAAGTGATCCTTATCTGGATTCCCTCTGCCTTTTCTACAAATATTTTCATGGCAACAGTTCTGATGAGGCCTACTCCTTGGTAAACTCGACTACATGAACTCAAGCGTTCTACTGGCTTGGCAACTAGGTCTCACCGTTTTAATGTCGAACTAGGTTCAATCGCCACTTCTATTCTACGTTTCTTTTCTCGCACGATTTCTTGCTTTCTTTCTACCTTGCTTTCAAAGAGTTAAATTTAGCGTCAATCGCCATCTTCTGTCTTCATGAATCCTGTTCCTTTATTGTGTTTTTCTTCATTTCTCCTCACTAAAATCGTCTTCTCTTTCACAATCTGTAACTCCCTGCGTCCACAGTCCCTTCGCTAGGGGTGAAACGATTAAAAACAATAACCTTCCATAAGTCGATATGGAAATAAACCTGATGCATTCATTTGGACTCTTCTCTTATTCCTAATTATCTTCCAGTAATGGTCGTTTTAACAGTTTCCTTATAAGGAAACATTCAGCATTTACTGAACAAGCTGTCAGTGCTACTGTCGTTGAAATTTATGAGATCTTTCTCTTGACACAATTTTTCAGGAAAATACGTTTCTCAAGTCCAGTAACTGTTATCACTCTTTCCATTACTGATGGGGGTTTCCTTTCTAACATCTTTTTCGAAGCGTTGTGGAACGAAAGCATCTTGATTATGTCATTATTTTCTTTTTGGGTTATATGTGATTTCTAGTTTCGTAGTTTCTGCAGTTGAATATTTGGGGTGGTTTCTTTTACTTGTTACAGTTCTTTGGTTTGTGATTCTGTAGCGCCAATGCACAAGGCCCGATGAAATTTAGGCCGCGCTAAGACTTCATTTGCTTGCGGCCATTTTTATTGATTGATCTGAGAAAGCATTTGTATCCAGCTGAATATTTTAGATATTTCAGAACGAGGTTGGTGTCATGCATGATATCCGTATGAAAATCTTGGTCTGATGAGGCTATTTAAGAACATGAGCCGAGTTCTTATGAGTATAAGAGGCTCACTGTGGATTGTTTTTTTTTTAAATCTGCATTTCTAATTCTTCTTTTATAGCATTATAGCTTCTAATTATCTTTCTTTCGCTGTTTTATTTTTTCTTTCTGCTTTCTTTTCTTTCTTCCGCATCTTTAATTTTCGATTCCTTTCTGCTGCCATCTTGTTAGCAGAAATGTCACCCTCCTGTCTACTCTTTAAAATATCGCTTTCTCATTTTGTTATTGTTAACCTATTAAGTTTTTATTTTTTTATTCAATTCTCCCATACATTATTGAATGTATGGAGAGTGTATGTATGTATATCTATCTATCTATCTATCTATCTATCTATCTATCTATCTATCTATCTATCTATCTGTCTCTCTACACACACACACACACACACACACACACACACACACACACACACACATATATATATATATATATATATATATATATATATATATATATATATATATATATATATGCATGTATGTATTCATGTAAAGAACGAAAAGAATATAAATTCAGATGTTCACAGCATTAATTTAAAAAGTGGGTTCAATACCAAATGTAGAGCAATGTAGTCATTAAGATGCTACATACAGTACTTGTTTGTCCTCATGCAACATCTTTATTATATATATATATATATATACATATATATATATATATATATATTAATTAATTCAATAAATTGAATTAATTAAAATATAATTATCAAATCTTCCTAATAATTTCTATCTATCTATCTATCTATTTTATATATATATATATATATATATATATATATATATATATATATATATATATAGGGAGAGAGACACATCAATGTTGGGAAAAAATTAAATCGCTTGAGCTGTGACTAAACACGTTAGACGTCAGTATTTTTAAAATTCAAAATTTACTCCCGTGATCCTCCTCGTTGTGTAACTTTCACCGACAGCAATGTTTATACCCCCCTACCCTTCATGCAATATCATAATTTTGTTTGTTCCTTCATTCTTTAATTAGTTCGCAAGAGCGTTACGCCCTGCCAATACCTCATAAATAATTGTCCATTTCGTTTTTGGTGCGAGGAAATGCGGAAAAGACATATCAGCAACACCGTTTGTTTCCAGTGGGAAAATGACAGAAAGAAAGAAACAATAAAGACACTCTAAAGGATTGACGCTCTCATATGTTTAACGTTTGCTTCATCAAAAGAGATTTTTTTTTTCGTTTGTAGTTGTTTAAATACTGAGCTGCACGCATACGTATCATTGTTATTGTAAAGATTTGCTGAAATGTTTACGGTCAAATAGTTAACGATGTAATAGGACTATTTTCACGGATATTTTCTAGTCGTAGATCTCACAAGAAGCTTACGACCACACCACGTTAAAAAACCGGTTCCTGTACCATCAACGAATTTAAGCAACGTCGAACCTAGTCTCTATATAAATGGGTGACCACTTTGGAATACCAAATGTTGTAAGCTTGGGTGTGCGGGAGGTGTAAAGGATAATGGGTCGGAATTGTTAATCGGTGTGCCGAGTTCCAATTCTCGTTGGATTCATTACATTCACTTATGCGCAAATATCTTTGGGAAAAATACGAAGCCCCGCTATGGGTTAATTAGTAAGACTTGTATCACAAAAGCACTACCATCTAAAAATAATTTTAAAATATTTTCTAAATTTAAATAAAAAACAATATTTCCTGTCATTAATTAAATCTGATAGACCGTATAAAACGAATCAAATAAAATAAAAAAAATACAAGGCGTTTCTTCATTCATTAACTTGGGAATTATGTCATCAAATAATTCAGATAGAAAACCGTTAAGTTTTTTACGAGTACTAGTAGTGTATAGCATTACATCGATAACAATATTAATTTAGTCTGATGAAGTCATTTGAAAGTTCGAAACCCGTTACATAGAATCATTTTCTATTTTTTACCCCCAAAATCTAGTAGTAACAACAGAAAAAATAATTGGAATCCTAATAACAATGTATGAATAATTAAAAAGTTTAAAATGAAATGTCCGAATAATATATTGAATAACATTGTGCTAATATCATCTAGAAAGACAATGAAATACAGTATAATTTCATTGTTCACAATACACAAATAAAATAATTTAAATATTATGTTAATAAGAACAAAGATGGAAACAACAGGGCTAATAATCTACAAAAGATTTCATTTGAAAACGCCAACAAACAACGAGTCCTTTCTTAAAAATGATTTTTATTATTTATTTCTGTCTGCATACATTTTCTTTCATTTTTTTTTCTTTTTTTAACTCTACTTTCTGATTGTATCTCTGATTTCTCTATCGTTTGTCGTTCATTTTTTTCTTTCTCTAGTTCATCCCTCCTCTTGTTCATCAATTCATTACACATCATCGTCTGCTTTCCTCGTACACTATCTCATCCCGACCCTGCCTTACACTTAAGTGCTGTAAAGACAGCTGCACATCTTCAGATCACTGTTTATAGCACCTGCAAGTAAACGACTAATTATTCCAGTGTGGTAAGCATAGCAGCGTTGGGAACGGAACCCCGACAAGACATTTCGAAAGATCGAAACCCTTAGGGAACTCCACATATCTTTTGAACGAATCTTTTCTTTCCTAACCAATCAGATTTTGCAATTTATTTTTTGCTGTTGTTTTTTTTTATTTATTTTTTATTTTTCGTTCATTCAGTTTTTTCAATCACTCTCTCACTCTTTCTTTGCAATTTATTTTCTGTTTTCTTCTTTTGTCTTTTCCTTTCATATTTATTCGTTCAGGTTTTTTCTTTCATTCGTTTTTCTTCCATTCATCGTTCCTCTTATTCAGTGAGCTTTCTTTCGATTTTTTAAACACTTCTAATCTATCCCTTCATTTGTTTTCATTTTACTTCCTTTTTCTTCATAAATCCATATTCTTTTCTTGTCGTTATTGTTGTTCTTCTTCTTGTGCGTCTTCTCGTATCTCTTCTTCTTCTTCTTCTTCTTCTTCTTCTTCTTCTTCAAACTCTTTTTCTACTACCTCCTCTTCTTTTCTCCCTCTTTTTCTTCTACCTCTTCTATTTCGTTTACCTCTTTTTCTTCTTCATCTTCTTTTTCTTCATTTCTTTCTTTTTCTTTTTCTTCTTCTTTTCTTTTTTTCTTTTACTAACATTTCTTCTCCTCCTCCTTTTTGTTCCTCTTCTGCTTCTTCTGATATCTCTTCTTCTACTTCTGCCTTTATCTTTGGTTCTTTCTCTACCTACTCCTCCCCTTCTTCTTCTTCAAACTCTTTTTCTCCTACCTCCTCTTCTATTCTACGTCTTTTTCTTCTACCTCTTCTAATTCGTTTACCTCTTTTTCTTCTTCATCTTCTTTTTCTTCTTTTCTTCATTTTCTTCTTCTTTTCTTCATTTTCTTCTTCTTTTCTTTTTTCCTTTTCTTTTACTTCTTTTTCTACCTTTTCTTTTCTTTTACTAACATTTCTTCTCCTCCTCCTCTTTGTTCCTCTTCTACTTCTTCTGATACCTCTTCTTCTACTTCTGCCTTTATCTTTGGTTCTTTCTCTACCTACTCCTCCCCTTCTTCTTCTTCTTCTTCTTCTTCTTCTAACCAACTTCTTTCAGAAAATCTAGTTTAATATAAACTAATTACTATCTGAATACTGTTTGTTCGAATTCTGATGTTAAGTGCTACTTAAAATGTACAGTATTTATATTTTCTTTATAAGAATAATATTCTCCTGAGTAGATAAACAGTTCCATTCAGTAGTATTTTTTATCTCTTGTAAACAGCAGCAGTCAAGGAAATTGTTAATGTACTTATCTCTACCATTTTCGAATGTAGCCGTGGCTGAGTGATTGTAGGTATAAATTAGGTTTCAGACATTTTTTAGTTGCTATTGCAAGATCCTGATATATACTTATTTCATATTTATGTTCTTAAATAGGTATTTTTTTCTAATGCCGCTGGCATATCTTTAAGACTTCATTTTGTGTTTGCCTTGTTTAGTCACAATGTCTGGTGGATTAGCTTTTATATATCTGTTACTATGAACGGTAAAATCATAAAAATAGTGACTTCATCGAGAGGATGAAGGCTTAGAAATGGGCTCGCCATTATCACTAGCAATGGCAAATATATATTTTAGAATCCACATCAGTAAAGCCAATTATGCATCTGAGATACGTAGATGACACCTTCATATTCTGCCCACACCAGGAAGAAGTCCAGCTACTACTGAACATCGATACAGTTCACTATGGAGAGAGAAAATGATAATAAACTCTTATTCCTGGGTGAAAGAATATCTCGAACAGAGAATTGTTTCAAGACATCCGTATAGCGCAAGCCAATATTCATCGAACAATACTTCAACTTCAACTTCCACCATCCATACAGTGTAAAGAAAGGAATCGTCCGCTGCAAAAGTTATGTGTTGACTCAGATATATATATATATATGAACAAGAAATGGTCAGTATAAGCAGTACTCTACAACGTAGCAACAACCCTGGGCACAAAGCAGCAGTTCCGACAAACTGGAATAGAAGGGTACAAGAGGATAGCAACACTCAGAAAACGGCTTTGGTTTGCCTACCCTTTGTGAAATACAAAGGATCTGTGCTTCATTCAGCACCAGGATGGCCTGCGAAAGTTGACAGACACCTCCAAATAAGGTATCGAAAATTAAAGATGCGGAAGAAACAAAAGAAAACAGAAAGAAAAAATAAAACAGTGAAATAAAGATGATTAGAAACTATAACGCCATAAAGGAAGAGCCTTCCATAAAGGAGTACATTACTCAGTTCTATGCGAACGTAATCCCGTGCATCTGTCGTAAGAAAATATAAATGAGAAGCAGGTCTCACCCACTTAAGGTAAATACTGTAAAAACATCGTCAAGCCATAAAACGAGTGGAAAATAGATAAATCAGGTGGAGCAGACCACATATATAAGTAAAAGGAAATCCCCGACCCCTGTACAATGAGGTTGAATTAACGAATCAAGCACATTTTCTAGCCCACAAAAATTTCCTAAGCCGGCCAAGCATAGAAATAAATACAATATGGAAAGTAGAAATACGGAATGCTAGAGAAAAGCAATAACAACAACAAAATTGCAGTATGAGCTCTGGTAAAAAAAAAAAAGGTTAATGAGACATTAGGTTTATAAGTCCCAAAGGCTTAAAGGTTACACGGCCCACTGGATAAAAGTGTTGGTTTGATCCAGTAAGTTGAACCAAATAGTTGTTAGTTCAATGGTGAGCAAAAACTTGGAGGGTTGAGTTAAATTGACATAACTGAGACATCCGGAAGAGGCATAGCACGTGGAACTAGAACAATTCGGTGGATGAAATAAAGGGTTCAGTTTCAACATTCCAATCACCTGAAGAAACGTTGTGAATATGGCAATAGAAATGAGGACAACAGTCCGAATAATGTAAGTTATTACTGTTTCCTTTGATTTCTTCCTGGTCGTAAAGAGAGATATAATGCCAGAAATGGCTGAATGAGATTTCCCACATACCATTTTTGTAACAAAAATAAATAAAAAATCTCCCAAGATCATATATATAGATAAATCTTTTCGTAATATGAGTGGTGTCTTTTTGAGTACAGTTTTTTTGTATTGCTTAATTATTATTATTATTATTATTATTATTATTGAGGATTTGAAATATTCTCCCCCAGACTGACTTGTTAAATATTTGACGAATCATCAATCACTTGGATTTATTTAGGAATTTTACAGCTCCCCCATTATTATTATTATTATTATTATTATATTATTATTATTATTATTACATTTCGATTTTTGCTCTGGTCACACTACCTATCAAGTCTGCTAGAAGCCCTAAGTGGTTATGGCTACATAACATGATTTGTTTTTCTAACACCCATAGCATCGCTATCATTACATGGACAAAGTTCTTTATAGTTTGTGGACTGTACTTATCAAGACAATTATTTGTATTTCTCTTAAGCTGAGATTTCCTGCGATTACTCATCGTGTTGTTGTGTTCCTTTTTTTATCATTCCAAGCGCTCTTACTTTGACTGGTACTATTCTTGTTTTCAATTTCCACACTTTTTCTGTTTCGATTTCCAGTTCTTTATACTCGATAGTTTTTCAAATTCCTTGGTTGCTATTTTGCATTCCGCTGGGCAAGCCATATCAATTAGTAGGTAAGTCTTTTTCTTTTCGGTTTTTGACAATTATGCCCGGCCTATTTGCTTCAATCTTCCTGCCTGTAAATATGGTGTAATTCCTTAGACTTGTAATGTCTTCTATTTCTGTAACCGGTTCTGGGTGATGTTCATATCAGTTTTTATTAACACCTTTTCCAAAGTGTTTTCACATTGTCCAGTGCAAATATTTCCCTATTCTGTCGTAAAGATTTTTACATTCATTTGGCACAAGTACAGAACAATCTGAGATTAAATTGTCTATAGTTTCCTGATATTTTTCAAAGAACGTGCATTTTGGATCCACACTAGTATGTATATTTGCTTCAAGAATAAAGCCTTCTTTTTCAGCCTTTAATTCAACCATTAATGTGTTAACTTTATCAACATCGGCTTTATTAGCCTCGTTCTGGATATTCGCCACGCAGAGGTTCTTCTTGCCAGCGTTGTTTCATCTGTTCCTTGGCTTTCCTTTTCATAATTATGGCTGCAATAATTGGTTTTTGAATTCTGTTTTGGTTTTCTACAGAATCTACTAGATGTAAATCTCGGATGTATTTCCAACCTTCTTCCATGGTTGAATATTATTCTTTCTGTTTCTGTGTTGCTTGTCTGGTGTATTTCAAATAGAAATTATATTGATTAGAATTTCAAATGCCAACTTTTTGCTAGTTTAAATTCAGTCATTTTTGACACATTTGTAAACAAAATTTAATTCTCGATTTTTAAAAAACTTCCAAAATCAAAATATATTTTTCTCAAAATTTATTTGAGAAATATTAGCTGATTTAAAATTAAATTAAACTGATTTGAAAAAAAAGTATTATTTACTTTAAGTTTAAAATAACGGAGCAATGGATTTTTAAAACAAACAGTAGTACGATTAAGTGCTTGTTAACACTTCGTAAATCACTTGACGAGGCGCTGACTTTTTTTTATTATTGTTCTAAGAAGAACTTATCTTTTAAAACATAATAAAACATAAGAAAATGACGGGTGAACGGTTTTAAGTACTCCGTAATCTTAAAAATATTGAAGAATATTCTGATTATGTTGTGTATGGTCAGCATGCTTTCAAGCATGGGCACGTTAAACATACATATTTTTTTAATATTGAATGTGAATAACTTTTGTTGAGCTTTTTAATTTTTGATTCGTAAATGTAGTTTTCTATTATCCGCCTAAAAAGGATGCAGAATTTTAAACTTTCTTATAATATTATAAATTATTTAATTTAACTTCTAAAATGAAAACAATTCTTGTAATTATTAATTATTCATCGAGAACAATTTTCTTTTTATGACAATACTGTCCGTAACAAAAGAAATTTTTTAATTAAATATTGCATTTTTTATTTTACAATTCGGAGAAGATTTTCAGTGACTGGGTTAACTGCTTTACAAAAAAAACAAAAAAAAAAAAAAAACTGATGATTTACATTCTCTAAGGAGTCTTGCTGTTTAACTGATAAGACCAATTTTAGCTCTAAAAATTTAATTTCTCGAAATTTCATGAAATTAAGTGAGTGGTAACATATGTAAAAAAAATATTTTTTACAAAGATTTTCTAAAAAAATTATCAAAAATAATTTCATTCATTTGTGAATCTGTCCTGAAAGTTTCACTAAAATCCGGCAATTATTAGATTTTTGCAAAAATTTCCAAATCAATGTGTTTTTCACCGAAAAAGAGGGAAAAACACAACTTATTACCGCAGATAAACATTGGTCTATTAAGATATATCAAAGGCGTTGTTTGATTTAAAAGAAAAAAAAAAGAGGGAAAGAATAAAAGAAAGAAAATTAAATCATTGTAAAATAAAAAAAAAAAAAAAAAAAAGAAAGAAAAAATTAATGAAAGAAAGAAAGAAAGAAAGAATTAAACCATATAACAAAAATTAAAGAAAGAAATCTCACGTGCTTTCAACATCTTCATTGAAATTGAAAAACTTAACTCTTTTCATTGCTACCCTTTTAATTCTTCAAATTATGACCTGATTTATGATTGTTATTCAAATATTTTCTTAAAATTGTTATGCTCAAATATTTAATGAGACAACAGGGGAATGTCAATCGGTATTTTATAATCCAGGAACTTACAAGCAGCTTATTCACTCATTAAATTAAGATTTACAATACATCAGAAAATTAAAACAATAAAGCCGTAAATGTTCCACTATTATTTCTGAGGATTATTATTATTATTATTATTATTATTATTTTCTTTGATTTCTGGCGTTTACACATTTCTTTCCGGGTCCCGCCCAGGGTCCTAAGGGTAGAAATGGCATCATGACGCTTTCCACTGACAAAAAAAAAATTACATAGATAAAGCCCTTCATAAAGTGTGGGCTGTACTTGTCAGAACAATTTTTTCCATCTCCTTGAGACATGGACTTCCAGGAATCCCTTCAATTAGTCTACTGCAATCTTTTCCAACCAGTCCTAAGTCTCCAACTACAACAGAGATTGTTGATGTTCCCATATGCCACATTTTCGAGATTTCTATTTCAAGGTCTTTGTATTTTGACAGCTTTTTGAAGCTGAAGAAATTGAATCTATGAATAAAAAATTAAATGGTCTAATTTTATTCTTTCTTAATCCTCGTTTTATTTTCGTTTTCTTATTTTTCTCATTGGTTTTTTTTCCTTTACACATTATTCTCGCTGATCTTTTCCTTCGTTCAATTTACCCATATTATTTTTCTAAAGATGTTACCAGTAATTCAGAAATCAGCACATGGATTGCTACAGTCATGGCAGCGAGAAGAATATGGAGGAACAAAGTCAACTTTCAAACAAAGTACAGACTGTACAAATCACTGGTAGTCGCGATATGGATGTGAAACGTGGACACTGTTTGCAAATACAGAGAGAAGATTTCAATAGTTTGAAAACAAATTTATGTGA
Source organism: Acanthosepion pharaonis (assembly GCA_903632075.3). NCBI lineage: Eukaryota > Metazoa > Mollusca > Cephalopoda > Sepiida > Sepiidae > Acanthosepion > Acanthosepion pharaonis. The sequence continues at coordinate 79,731 of CAHIKZ030000460.1, forward strand.
AAACATTTTTTATTCGGAACAAAAAATGCAATCACTTTGTGCCGAAAACGGTTGAAAGTTTTATGGAACACTAGGAACCGCTTCTCGCCACTGTCAAACGGAGAAAAATGGCGTGGTTTGGGCACATTACAAGGCGTGACAGCCGAGGCACTGTTCAAGGTGGAAATAGGAGAGATGACTGTAACAGAATAGTTGATTGCTGCCGTTAATAGACCGTTGTGGAAAAGAGGTACTATGTCTTTTGATCTGCCCTACAATTACAAAAGCCTAGGGGGTGATGATGATGATGATGATGATGATGATGTCAGGAACTAAAGTACAATGTCTTATGTAAATTCATTGTTATTAATTTTTTGAAAGAAATACCTAAATAACCAGGAAGAAAAGTAACGACTTCAATCACGATGTCATAAAAAATTAAATTAAAATATATATATATATATATATATATATATATATATATATATATATATATATATATATATATATATATGAAACGAATTTTATAAAAGAAAATAATGGATTTTTATTAATCCGAGATATTTTATCACTTTAAACGATATGATTAGCGGTAGTCGTATTTAAGTTGGTACTACGTTTATTAATCATTATATTTATTTTCATTTAACAGTCTGCATGTTCGAGAAACTTATTAAATTCAAATTTATGCTTTCTATACGAAAATAAATGGATAAAGATACATTTTAATAAATAAACGGAGCATCTATTCAAATACGGTTATCCGTTAATAACAACGTTTTAAAATGATATATATATATATATATATATATATATATATATATATATATATATATATATATTACATTTTAAAAGTTTTTAGGCTATCCCTGGTAATTTAATAAATTGGTCCAAAATGTAGTTGTTTGTGCTTTAAATAAGAGAAAATTATTGTATATTGTTAAAGACAGTGAGACATGAATTTTAGTAGAAATTCTGTAATGTCAAACACACACACACACACACACACATATATATATATATATATATATATATATATATATATATATATATATATATATATATATATAATATTTGGCCACTCGTATTCGAGATTGCCCGTCTACTAGTGCGGTTAGTCAATCCCCACTGCAATTCTGCAAGTATGCTGAACCGACCTTAGTTACATTTTCTCGGAGAGAGCGTAATATCTGGCATGATCAACAATTTGAAAAAGATCAGCACGCTCAAGCCCTCGGCCACGATGACTCGTGGCTTCGTGCTAGCACAGATATCGACGGGCCCACAAGAGTTTCATATTTCAATTTCACACACAAGTCTTGGGTCAAACTTTGGTATAGTTTTCAGGCACTTTCAAAGGTCCCGCACGATGGGATCGACCTCGATCGAGTCCGATAAATATATATATATATATATATATATATATATATATATATATATATATATATGTGTGTGTGTGTGTGTAAGATAAGTATCATCTGTATACTTTCTTAAATATTTTAATATAGATTTTTATTAAAACAAAAAAGATTTTCGATGACAAAAAGAGATTTTCAATGTGCTGAATTGAATGCAAGCTAGCGAGTCTTTATATACGAAATCTTTATACAAGCATTCATCCGATACGTGGCTGAAAAATCCTCTCGAAGAAAAGCTTTAATGTTGAAATGAAAAGGAATGAAGTGCACGATATAAATAAAAAATTAGGCGTTACGAAGAAAGGGTTATGAGGTCAAAGGGTTAGGTTACGATTGACTCTTGACCTTTGACTTGAACAGCTTGAGATTTTAGTGTCCAGGGAAGTATTAGGGCAAAAGTTTCTTCCATAACGTCATGGATATAAGGAATAAAAACTGCGTTGAATTTGTTTCTTACGTGTGGAACATGGGGGTAATAGAGATGTTTCCGTGGACGTAGGCTGATGTCACCGAACTGTAAATATCTGAACACTTGAAATTGAGCGATTTTTCCCACACAGCAGCAGTTCTGGTAGAAAGGCTGTCTCGATGGAACTTTCTTCTTAGAAATGGAATAGAGAGGAAATTTTGATCATTCAATTTGCCATGGAAATAGCGATAAAGAAGCGAGAGCCTTGTCTACGAGGAATAGAAAAATCCATCACCTAAAAGACTGCGTAAACTCAAACTTTTGAACTCAATCAAGTGTTCAGGGCATGATAGCAACATTCAATGTTTGGTCTAATTTCTCTCTTGTAGACATAAAGGAGAGCAGAAATACAGGTACATTTTAGAGTGGTTCAAGGATACAAACATTTTCACAACATCTTTAAAAATGGGTACTATATTCAACTTCTACCTGAGGCATTGGTTGAACATGTTTCTCAATAGAAGCTCAAAACAGAATGACGGGAGAAAATTAAGGGTCCAATCGGTGATTATGAAATGATGCCCGATTATTTTTAGAGATGTAAACTTTACAAGAAAGTTTTCACCATTAAATTGTTTGTGCTGGGTCAGCAGATAGATGAACTGTAATTCTCTGAACACCTCAAATTTGGCCAACAGAAAGATCAGCTGTAAGTCTCTGAACATCTCAATTTTGGATCAGCAGAGTGATCAGCTCTAAGTCTCTGGACACCGCAGTGTTTAGTCAGCCGAGAGATCAGATCTAATTTTTTGAACAGCTCAATTTTTGTTCAGCAGAGAGATCAGCTGTAAGTTTCTGAACAGCTCAGTTTTTGATCAGTCGAGGGATCAGCTTTAAGTCTCTGAACAGCTCGATTTTTGGTCAGCAGATGTAAGTCTACAAACCGCTCGATTTTAGGCTACCAGAAAGATCAGCTGTAATCCTCCGAAAAGCTCGATTTTTTAAGGTGTTTCCCTGCACTATGGTATCATCAGCTTGCATATCTATTAATGATGCGGGAATATTCGCAGATAGATCATTAATAGGAAAAACTGTAGAACATAAGAAAAATAGGAAACGATTCCCTATTATTTAGATAGAAATGGATTTATATATATATATATATATATATATATACATACATATATTCCACTTGCGTGCTGGAGTTAAATTCAGGCTGGATACATGTTTTAAGCTTGGTCCCTCACTGAAAGGAGAAACATCAGTGTCTGGGCATTGATGATTAGACTGTTAAAGATTTGAATCAACCCAGGGCAAAGAAGAAGGCAAGAAAGTTTTTTTTTTGTTTTTTTTTTAAATATAAATATATCAAATATGTTTATTTTTGTGACTGATTGTTCAGACAGTCCTTCTTCATAATTGCTTGTTAAGATAAAAAGAAATGTGATTTCTTCGTGTGTATGTGTGGAAAAAGAAGGACAAAAGAAAGTGGGGAGGAATGTTTAAGTGTCACGTAGTTTGCTGAGGAAGACGGTTGTATGTCACGTAGCTTGGGGATGAAGAGTGTAAATGTCACGTAGCTTGGGGATGAAGAGTGTAAATGTCACGTAGCTTGGTGAGGAAAACTGTTGAATATCACGTACCTTGGTGAAGAAAACGGTTTTATGTGCAAGGGAATTTCCTATAAATCGTACCGTCGTGTTTTCGTCGTGTGTATCATCTTACTTCTTTACTGGTTTGTTTGGCATAGTGACTTTGTTTATATATTTTTCAAAGGGATCACAAAGAATTTTTTTGATTGTCAGCGAGAACGCGACCCAGTGCTTGAAAAATGTTAAATATTTATTTTCAAAGGGTTAATTTATTAATCAGAAGCGCGAATCCTCCGACTAGGAAAAAAATTCTTTGTCATTTGGCGATTGACTGCCTTGGTGTTTGTTTCCGTCTTTGCTCCACAAAACAAAACTAATAGGTCGTTCAGCAAGTATTGTCATTGTATATTTTAACCTATTTCTAATCAAAAAGCATGCAAACTGACAAAATTATATATTCTTTTAAGGAGTATTTTATTTTATATATTTTTTATCTAATTGATCCATTTTTTTTTAATTTACAGCATACATTTTATTCATACCTGAAAGAATCTCGTTAAATTTACTCTAATCCTAATCGTAATACATTCAGATAGCTCCAAACTTTAATAAAGTCTGGGACGAAGGATGTGTTAAATTTTCTGAAATTACGTTGCCTCCCCAAATTCTAACTTCTAAGCTACTGGAATTTACGACAGGTGAATCTTTTTAGTAATTATATGGTTTTTATTTCGATTAATAAGAATTCTTCTGAAGTAAGATAAGTCATTTGAAAATTAATGTTTAAAAATCTGCATTAGGTTTTGAACAACGTAACAGCTTCGTTCTTGAAGTAAAAAAAATGCACATCTAGTCATTTTCCATAACATTTATGGGTAAGCTATGGAAAAAAATGTTTATTCGCTCCTTTTTATTCATAAGCATCATTATATCCATTATACAACAACAACTTATGTCACGGACGGAAGAAAAGGAATGAAAAACATCTTTCTTTTTTTTCTCAGAGATGATTTTATGCCGCTAAGGCATAACGAAAAGTATATATACATAGGTACATTTGTCCAACGCAGAGAAAATATATGCAGTGTGAAAAGAGATCGAAAATATGGGGTCTTACTTTGTTATAATTCCTGAGGGAAATTAGATCTGTGATAGATACTTATGTAAATCTGGAGAAGCAATATTTAGGATTCTATATTCGAGCGGGATAGATTCATCTGCTATGTCGCTAGCGAGGATACGGTGAGGCAGATATAGCCTGGTTTCGGACCGAGTAATAATAATAAAAAAAAACCCAAAAAACTCATTTTGACTTCTGAAAGCTGGCTGAAGGACTAACTACTGCCAGCCCTCTATGAAACGACGTCACTAAGCGGCCGTCAAGTGATCCATATGATATCATCTCAATCAAAGGGAGATAACTGCATTTTGTATCTATACAATATTATTAACGTATTTTTCGAAAGTAATTCACTGAAAAAAAACTGGAATTAATTGATCGCCAGTAATCATAAATTTAGTTGCTAACAATTGTGTGAATTACAACAGTTGTATCACTTCGTTGCTGAGTGTACGGGTCTCGTGAAAGCTGGAAAAATATTGATAATAAAAGCAAACGGATATCGATCTTTGACTATGAATTCTTTTAATAGAGCTCGCTGTCTCGCCAGTCATTTGTTTTCTTTTTATCTATATATTATTTTAATTGACACGATCTCATTTAAACAGACTTGAATTTCAGTAATCATGACGATAATAAATTAACCTCCCTTGAGTATCGAGGTGTTGATGAATTTAATTTCCGGTACAGATGAGTAAATAATTAAATTGACACTTTGAAATGGTTCAGTTAGAGACAATAAGAGATTTTCGATAAATATCGAAGACATTTAAGTAAAATTGACATTTAAGACATTTAAGTAAAATTAAGTTGGTAATATTTAGGTGTCCCTTAGAGGTTATACATAGGGCCAATTCTGAGGAGCGTTATAGCCCTGAAATGTTAGAAGAACGTATTGTATTTTGTTCGATTTGAGTATAATACGACCGCGTATTCCTGAAGATAAAAATCAGGGGATAAATTACACCCTTGGATACAATACGACCTTGGAACATGACCATTCCGATGTAAATTGAAATTCTGTACCATATTATGCATATTTTATATATATATATATATATATATATATATATATATATATATATATAGAGAGAGAGAGGGGGGAGATAGATAGATAGATAGATCATGAACATACTGAGATAGACAGATAGATCATGATTCTGGCTGAAATAGAGAAATCAGAACAGACTGAGATAGATAGATAGATAGATAGATAGATAGATAGATAGATAGATAGATAGATAGATAGATGTCACTTTTACCTTATTTCTCTTTAATTAATGCACTTTGGATTTTTACTTCCAAAAAGAATGTTATCGTATTTTCCTGTGTATATTACGCTTCCATGTTTCTGAAGCTAGGGATAGGATATAAATTAAATCCTTGAGTATAATAAGACCGTAGTTCAGCCATTCCTAGGTAATCTTTTATAAATTCATTAAAATCTTCGTACATATATTTCATTGAAACATTCAATTTCTCCTGTTATTAAACGATAGAAAAATAACCGGATCTTTTGCCATTGCGTGTTTCTTCACCTAATTTATATTCTAAAACTTATTTTTATTTTTTGTACTGAATGGATTTGCATTCTTGCTATTTTAAAGATGGTTTGTAAGCTGAGTAACAATTTCTAAAGACGTTTATAAGACGACCACTATATTTTCCTTAATTTTCGTTTAAAATCTTTCGTATTATACACAAATAATACACACACACACACGCACACACACACACATATATATATATATATATATATATATATATATATATATATATATATATATATATATACACTCAAATGGATAAATATAAATAAATGTAAGTGACTCAGTCGTTCACTTTTGAACCGACTGTTCGGTTGTACTCTCTTCCTACGGACGGGAGGAACCCGAAGAAGACTACACCTCCTTCGGGGAGGTAAAACCGGCTCTGAACCCGTATATACGGGTTCAATGGGCATATTTTTGGCCGAGCCCACGGGCTCGGAATGCCCACGTTAAAAAGGCCTTGTACCACATGACACCCTCGTGGGGGGTGGTGACACAATATCGTAAGTGTTCAAATACAAATATATACACACACACATCTATACATACATACATATAGAGAGGGTGTTCATAAATTTCGTGTGCACTTTAAAAAAATTTATAACTTTATTTGTATTTGCAATAGAAATAATTTGTAAAAAGGATTAGAAAGAAGTAAAACTATATTTTTTAAGGTTTTATTGAAACTTTCAACATGTTCATCATTAGCAATACAAAGAGTTATACGATTTTGCGGTTCACGGAAAACATTTGCGAACTGATATACATTAATGCCTGAAATCACATTTGTCATTTTAGCTATATTTAAAACTAGGTACATTAAACTTCATAACATTTTTTACAGATTATTTCTATCGCAAATACAAATAATTTTAAAGTGCAAACGAAGTTTATGGACATATATATATATATATATATATATATATATATATATATATATATATATATATATATATATATATATATATATATATATATATATATATATATATATATCCTTTGGTGTAAGAAAAACAGTGCTCAATGTTAAATAGTTGTATTTTCGGCGTGAGTAATACACACACACACACATACATACATACATATATATATATATATATATATATATATATATATATATATATATGTGTGTGTGTGTGTGTGTGTGTGTGTGTGTGTAAAGGACACGTTTTCAAATGATTAGAACATTAGCTTTCCAACTATGAGATTTGTGTTTGAATTTCACTAATGTCGATTTATCAGGGAAGCATCTTGATATATCTGCGTGAGGATGCGATATCAGGGGAAGCACTATTTGAAGCCGACTTAAAAACTTACCACGGGATAACCGATGCCTACTAAGTGAAATTTTCGCAACTGAAATGTTCAGATATCGTCGTTAATTCTGCTAGCACCATGTCACCAGTCATTATAACCGAAGCTTTAATCGAACTGGCTTTGTTGAAACTTTTACTCACGAAAGTTTATGCAGCCTCCACGAGAAAGTGTATACTAAAATCCGCCCAGCATAGGTGTATGTACACCAGTAGTAGGCTGTATAGGTGTTGGTAAAATAAAAATATGTCTACAACTGGGATTGGCTGGCCGTCCTTGTGGACAGGTGTACTCGGGAACAAGTACTCGGCGAGAACTGAGCCCTTTTCTAGTATATCAAGCGGGTATATAAACAGCATTGGTGCAAGTGGTCAGTGGTTCAAATTCACATAGGATTTTAAATGGGGATTTTCAAAGCAAGCAAAATTTGATATAGCACTATCTTACCCCACTCCATGTTTTTTTCCCCGTTGCCTTTTCCGCACAGAAACAGATTTCGGTGGGGGAGTAATTTCCGCCCTGATAGTTCGTTCCTAAAAACACCAGTCTCGTATGCCTTGCCTGTCGATAATCTATCGCTATTTCCATGGCAAATGTTCACACACCCGTGTTTAGTTTCACCAATTCGGAGCTTTACAGCCAAGACAAGTCTTGCTGCGTCCACGGAGTTGAACTACCATTGACATCTAACTATTCTAATTGTATGTGAGGAATTTCTACACAGACAGCTTTTAACCAAGAATCGCTGCTCTAAGGCACAGACTTCCTCAAATTATGCTTCCCTGAACACTACAATCTTGTCCTCTTGAAATCAAATCTCAGTTGTTACCTATCTGACTTATACACATAATCGTCACTTTCTATTTCCTAATAAAATAGCAGTCGTAACATTTTACCATCCCAGGTAACAGTTCACACCTTTCTTGGCCGAGTGATATATTTCCTTTCTCAGTACAGCAGGAGCTGATTTTACACGCAGAGACGGTCAATCCGTTCTGCACATGTCACACGCACGAGAGATTATTGTTTACTCGCGAGATAACGTCAGTCCTTTCAACAGCAACAGCAGTCATTACACCCATGTTACGTTGAATCCACTGTGCTCAGATGACAGCTTCTAAGCGCCCGGGTGGTCTTTTCCTTTTTGGCTTTGCAGTCAACATTTCCTTGTTATATAACAAACACGCGGATCAAAAATAACTCGAAACTAATGTTCTTAGTGGGTAACGCTTCATTTTTATCCCCATTGGTTAAAAATTCAGAGTCACTGTCCAATCAAATTCTGCCCGTTTTCACTTTAAATTTGACTGTTTTTTTGACAGCATCAAAGTAGTTACCATCCTGTAAAATTCTGCCATGGAAAGTTTAAACTGTTTGGTCTCATTTGAGGTAGCGGATATAACCTCAATGTGAAGCCTGTATTTTATTCAAATCTTTACATAAGAATTGATATTAATATATATTTTTTTTTATTTAAACAGTCTGGCTTCATTTTCGCTGATTCTTTTTCAAAGGAATCTTGCTAGTAACAGACTAATTTTCTCAATTATATTTTTCATACAATGTAATATCTTTTTTATTTAAATAGTTTTTATATTAATATACAAAATTCCACCATTTTATTTATTTTTAAACATATAATTTTTTTATCTTATCTTTTTTCTCAAAAATAACTTTAATATCCTACAATCTCTTTCATTCTGGCACAGTATTGCAAACTTTCTGCGACTCTATTTTCCTGGAAAACGTTCTGACGAGTTATATCCGCAAGTTCCACCAATTCAGTCATTTAAGGAATATACGGTGTTGGATCATGCTTATCCCATTCGTATTTCCTCGGGAAGAATGAAAATCTACTCAATCATGGAACAGACTCCCAAAAAGATGCTTATCCGACTACCACAGTACTAATCTGTTCATGTCTAACATAAACGATTATCTATCCTACCTTTCCTTATAATCTGCATTCCCTTTCTCTTCTTATGTCTATTCAACAGCCTCATGTACTATGTTTTGTGATGTCAACGTATACTCGTTGTCACTTTCGTAATGCTCGTTGTAGTAGACACTATAGTAACGCCGTTGAACAATACTGGCGTTAGACACATTTGAATATCACTTGCACTTATAGTAATAGTTCGATATTACTCGCTCGGAAAGTAACCACTATATAGTGATCCGAATAGTAATCCGTATGGAGAAATAATGTAGTGAATAGAGTAGAAAATAGTGGTCTGTATAGTAATAGAGTATAGAGTAGAAATAGCGATATGTATAGAAATAGAAGTAATGGGATCACCTGTGTTTGCTCACTGGCGATCTATGTTCAGACTCAAGTGTCGGCAACGACACTTTATTCCTATATAACAGTATGCTTGAGTGGCTCTTAGACCTTGGTTTTGGTGAATAGTAGAATAAATAGTTAATTTTTTAAAGTTTTTCACAATAATGGAGTAAAAACTATAATTAATGATGAAATACAAGAATTATTAAATTGTAATTAAATTTACCTGTTGAATAGATGTTTTTTTCATACTTATTGAGAATTTTCACCTGGTTCGTATTCAATCTTCTCTTCGGCATATCTGAGTTGCCAGTATCTAATAAACTGTGATTTCTTCATATTATTAAATAAAATATGACTTTGCTTTAGTAAACCGCGGTTAATGGAAACAGTAGAATTGAGACCGCAGATAAAAGGTTTAGGTTGTGCAAAACTTCGAAACCACAAAGTGCCATTTTGATTTTCAAAAAAATTTTACTGTGAAGAATTTATTTACCGCCTCACCTAGTTTCCAACTTCTTTGATATCTGTTCACGTCTGCAGCGACATACTGCGCTATTTCAGCATCGACGATCAAACCCAGAACTTTCAGCGATATCGATGAACAGGTGTTCCCTCAGGGAGGCCCTGGGATTTGAGTGCCTATTATGACTTATACTTAACCAAGACCTAAAGTGAAATTCGTACATACGCTCCATCTCTAACGATGCTGGAAAATGATCAGTTCTCTGTAGCGTTTCTCTAAGTATCGTATTCCTCCTGGTATCCGCTACCTTTACAAGAGCCAGATAAGGCTTAAAATGGAGTACTTCGATCATATATCCTTTCGCGTTTCATTCTCGATAGAGTCCTAATCTTCTCTGCGTCCTTGTGGGTGATGAATTATTTCCCACCTTACAACCCCGTTCTCACAGACGTGACGTAGCAGGCTTCTCGATGCTTTATCGCTATTTCCATGGAAAATGGTCAGATGACCTACACTCAACCAGTCCTGACCTACACAACAAGTACCCACCATGCTATACCCTGCACATTGTAGAGAACCATCCTCGTTTTCTTCATATTCCTTTGGTGAAAAATAAGTTCCAATCGAGCAACTTCTTCCCACGAAGTCATGCCTGGTCTTCCAACAGAATGCTTCCCCGATCCGTACAATCTTAATCTGAGCAAGTCTATTGTTAATCTTTATCGTCCACACATATCCGCATGAGTTGTGTCTCTCACTCAGTAACGCTCTAACTCGAGTGGCTTTCACGCCTTGTACAGGGCGAACATCATTGTAAAAAAAGAAGAAAAAAAAAGATTTCCATCTTCAGCAGATTGCGAAATCAACTGACTTATATCAAGTATCATAACCTTTTATATATCAGCCGATATATCACGTGAGTGGGCAAGTTACTGAGAGATATGTGTTATTTTTTTTATTGAGACACTGCCACTTGAGAGATTAAATCCTAAAATATTCTATCTTCCCATTAGGTGAGAAACTGTGATTTCCTCCTCGAACACCCATCTACGGTTTCCAGAAAGATTCGTCTTCCTAACATTTTCTAACGGTGCCACACACTGGAATTGTCTCTCAAGACTGCTAATATTTAGTCACCTACATGAGAAAGCAAGCATAGTTAGACTCGAAAACGTTTTTCATGCTCGGAACTCTAACGTCATTGCCATATAGATGGTAGAACAGGTATAAAGGTTGCTGCTTGTATTCGGCAAAGTCTCTACAACAATCGGTTCGCGGGTTGTATTTATGTGGGTGAAAACAAGATCTGTGTTTGCAGGGGAGAGAAAGACTGAAATTATTTCATACATTATTCTAAGATCAAATTCTTCAAATCACTGAGGATAATTTTACATAAATCTCATTGAAATGTCGAACAGCCATCAAATTTCACCTACCCAACCCCCAAACTATCGAGCAGAATTGATAACAAACAAAATCTGTATTTTTGCAGTGTTACCTAATCTTTTATACTTTGATATTCGGTGTATTTTTCCTCCCTTCTACTCTTCCAAAAACGAAAATGTCATCTGGCTTCAATCTTCATGTTTCATCTTTTTCCCGCTCAAGTAACACATTTGATCTTTTTTTTTTAATGATTAAATGCTGTAAGCTGAACATGTAAAATGAAACCATTTTTATTTCTAAGTTAAATGTTTATTTTCCTTTTTAAAAATATGTAACAATTAAAGACCTTAACAAACAAAATGGCCGTTAGTAATTATGTTCTATTCTTTATAGTCAGATGTTAGCGAATTTATTATCTGTAATTTTTACTAGCTACTTCCAGTCCCTGTTCCCAGAGATTTACGAAGAGTAGCATCTTATATGTTAAAGTTTAACTAGTAAATGGAGCAGATTTTAGAGCACAGAATTTACATTTTTGTTTGCATTATAGCAGCGCCAGTCAGCGGAAGTTAAACTGTGGCGGGAACAAGTACATACTATTCATGGGGTCAGACGGCAGAAACTGCTGAAAATTAGCTTATTGTGTTTTTTCGCTCCAAACACATATAGCAATTGTGTATAAAATAATAAAATACATCTAAAATGTAAATATAGGCAAAACGATAAAAAAAATGCGTATATATTGTTATGGGGTCCTCCCCTTTTTAATATAAGTGGACTCGACCAGAGTGTTACTTGGCCTGCTGCCGTTAAATGCCCAGAGTCAGTCAGAGATTGACAGAGAGAGTGAGAGTGAGCAGAGATTGTGATTGAGTTGGAGGTAGAGTAATAGTGTGAGGTAACCGCTTGTAGAAGTCAGTTACAAGCACGTAGACTCAAAGGAAGTCCTACTCCGAGACCGTATATATGTATATCTTATTATTGCTACTAACCGCGTTCCTGGATTTACTAACAGTATTACCCTTTGTATTATTGTGTAAATACATTTAATTTCTTATCTTTAATTCTTGCGTTTGTCATTCATTGGAGACCGAATTTCATATCGGAATCCACAACATATATGTTGTGACTTTTCTCAATCAAATTTTAAAGGGTTAACTCCCCTTACATCCTTCTGAAAATTATACCGACACACTTAATTCCTCTGATCCTATTGTCTCTTTAAGATTACATTGCGCTTTACGTTGGCAATCTCTAGTCAATAAAATTAAGATTTTAACAATTTATGGCTTGTGTATATAGGAGTACGTATTATTAAATTACTAGTGTACCCGTGCCGTAAAAAATGACAGCAATTCTTAGAATGTTTTGATAGTGAGATGCAATGAAGCAAAAGTCTTGAAACAATGTATTTAGATTCTTTAAAGCGGAGGCAAAGAATCCACGACTAAAATGGCAGTCAAAGAACTGTTTAATTAATCCCTTTATAGTTTTTAGACATCCAATGATGTCGATCATTCATCGACTACTCCTGGTATTATATAAATCACCTATTGTTCAATATGTTTTCATGATAACATTCTATGTTTAATAAAACAGTGAAATGGAAATATCTCTCGGACGAAAAAGACAAAGACGGCGACAACAAAGCCTATTTCAAGACCAAGTTGAAGCAAGGACGATTACTTAGTAGACAAAGGTTTATGAGTGCCTCCTACGAAGTGCTTGAACAAATAAGATTGTAGTTTCAGAAATGTAGATATATAAGAACTGATTAATTAAACGGTTCATTATGCCCGGGAACTAATTTTGTTTAAATGCAGATAAATATTCCATTTGTATATATTATTAAAACAACTAAAGAAAATAAACCTTCATAAATTTACTAAGTAAATTTATCTCCCTTCATACTACAGATGGGACAGGAAATATATAAATAAATGCATATTGGTAATTATTATATAGTTTGATTGTTCACAAGTATAAAACTAGAACCGAGGATGTATTTATTAAATATATTGACGTTATTAGGAGAGTTAATGGCAAATTGAAAATCTTTCCTATGAGGACTTAATCGCACTAAAAAGATGTTTCCGTTGACGCAGCTACGCATGCACACGAATGGGAGGGGATACTGAAATTTTAAGGTTTTAATTTTTTTATAATATTTGAGTATATAGTCTCAGATTTCATTTAGTTTATTTGTTCTTTGTGTTTAAGTGTTTATCACTTTTGTTTAGTATCCCACATTGTGGTAATAGTAACTCTTCGAAGGAAGATTGTTAGAAACTGGATGCAAATTTAGTGTACCTCATCTGGCAAATAAAGCATTTTATATAGGCATTCATCCTAGTAATTTTTTTCTCTTTTAATTAAAGTAGTATTTTTCCATTGAAATTAAGGTCAGATTCATTACGGTGAGCAAATAATGCATTTGGGTATGTTGTTTTGTTTTTCTGTTCATATAATCTTTCATTTAATTTTCTCAAGGTTTCTCCTATGTATTCCTAGTGGCAATGCTTACAGGAGATAGAGAACATTCCTTCTTCAATTTTTAGGTTATTATTATTTTGTTTTGCATTAAGTCTTTTATAATATTAGAAGTTGAAGTAACAATTGTTATATTAAGATTAAATAAATTCTTTTTAATTGTAGTTGTTATAGAGTTAGTAGGTAGAATAATATATATTGTTCGTTGTATTTATCACAAAGGTCTACTTTTCTATTTGGATATATTTTTGTTTTGCGTTGAATATAATATTATTAGGGTATTGAAGGAGCTTATAAGTATTTTAATATATTTCTCCTCTTTATATAAATATTGGTGGTTACAAATACTGAGTGCACTTAAATAGAATTCGGTATTATATTGATGTTATGGTGAACATTTATGGAATCATATTTACTAGTTGACTCGCGATGGACACTTAGTTTTAAGTAATGTCACTACTGTGTAACATAAAATCTAGGAGATATAAACTGTTATTTTTTGTTTCGTAAAAGTTTTTTCGTATTTTCGACTCTGTTAAGTTTATCTACAAGGTCAGGTAATATAGTTTTGCGAAGATATATTAATAAAACGTCATCTACATATCAGAAATATATTTGTTTAGGCAAAATACTCCGGAAAGGACCAGATTCAAGAAATTCTAAGTAGACGCACTCTATAATAACATATTTGAGGATACATGTCTATTAGGGCGGCTACCCAATCTCTATCGAAGACGCTCGCTCAGGCACAGATGTGTTTGTTCAACACCCACAGAACCCACCTGTGGTTTACACTGCGTGCCAAATTATTATCGAGATAACTTTTTTCTAATATTTCAAAAACCGTCCGATCAATTCACACAATGTTGGCAACACTGACCTGCGCAATCACTGTTGTTTACAGTCGTTTTTCATTTTGTTTACAGTTTGTTTACATTGCGCAGATCAGTACGAAAATTTCAGTGGTTGCCCAGGTCAGTGTTGCCAACATTGTGTGGAAGTTTTGTGTGAATTGATTGGATGGTTTTTGAAATATTAGAAAAAAGTTATCTTGTTAATAATTTGGCACGCAGTGTAGAATGCAACGATGCTGAGCAGATCATAGTTACAGCTTTTGGGAGAAAGCGTGTTACCTGCGATTATCAACACTATGAACAAGGCCAGCACACGCAAACCATCGGCCAGGAAAACTTATAATTTCCTGCTGCCAAATGTTCTGTCTACCGAATTTCACTTACAAGGCTTGGGTCAACCCGTGGTATGATTTTCATGCACTTTCCAAAAGTGTCGCACGTTGGAATCGCCTCCTCCAGACCTTTAACATCAGGAGGTCTCCTTCCTGACAAATCAACCGTGATGAGATTCAACCACGCGTCTTATGGTCATAAGGCGACTGTTCCAACCATTCTACCACGCGAAATACCATTTTCTCCCATACACTGACAAACAAAAATTCTGTAGTTGATTGGAGCCTAGCGCGGCGAAATGCAGCAATCGACCTAGCATAAGTTGTCTGTATTGTTCTGTGGAAATCGTCATAGATTCTTATTTACTAGGCGCAGTAAATTATGTGCAAATAGTCCTCTTTAATTTTTTCATGTATTTTAAAAGCATAAAAAATTTGTAAACTGTTTCAAAATATTCATAAGAACATTTGCTTATAGAAAAGATGATTTCAAACCATCTACATAATTTCTTAAGTAAAGAAAAGAAGCCAAGTTAAATGACTGTGCCGACATTACATATACACTTTTTTGACCTTCTCTCGCCATTTTCTTTCCTGGGTGACATTCAATCTCCACAGTTAGTTTTGTGTCCTGTTTTCATCTCGTTTGGATTAGCCTTTGATTTTTTCCCATTCCGTCATTTATTTTTACCCTCCCCATTTTATTAGTGAGTGCGCTGCTTGATTCTGTCTTGCGGCAGAATATAGAAGCCTCTCTTTCTATTTTGAGGGGTGGACGGGTCCTACTAACATTTTATTTTTATTTTCAGTTACAATTTTAAGTTTCTTTTAAGTTTTCATCTACTCCGTATCGTTTCATTAATTATGAAATTTTATATAAAAAACGGACAAATTTTTATTTTGTGTTTTTTTTGTAGGTCCCCTGTGAATTTGCGGTATTTTGGTGTATGCAGGATTGAGTGGTGATGAATAAATTCTTTTTGTGGATGAGTAAATTGTAATGAATGAATGAGTCGTGATTGGATTTAACTAGGATTAAAATAGCTAATAAAGACCAGCCCCCTTCCTTTTCCTCCTCCTCGGCCTTGTACCACAATTTGTAATTATACAAAATAAATGTGCTCCCGTGTGTCACATGTACGATCCTGTCATTACGACAGTATTGATCCTTCTCTGATCAAAAGGATTGCCTGAAAGAAGTAGAAACGACTTCCGCCTTTACGGTGAAACAGTCACTACTTCCTGTTTTGTTTGTTTTGCCCTTTTTCATCATTTCTTTCTTTTACTTACCAGTCACAACTCACTGTAAGTGATTTCATTTGGGCTTTATTCTGTGAACTGTGACTTTACCGACGCATTATTAATTTCAACTTCGACGAGTTTCAACCATGATATTTTCCATTCATCAAGGACCATATCAAACATGAACATTTCCAAAGATTTGCAACAGGTTACCCTGTCCCTTTACAATATTTTTGAATTAACCATCTTTGCATATCCACACACGCACACTTTTGAACAGTTGTATTCCTTTGGATATTTCAGCAATTATCAGAAATCGTTTTCACTTCTTACAATTTAACAATTTTACATATTGTAAAGTATTGTTGGTTGTTGCCAATAATAAAACATTGGCCATTTTAATTAAAAACTCTATTTTTGTTGTAACTCAGATTTTTGTGTCAATTTCTTTCTGTAACATTCTTTTATACTTTATTTACGCGGCGAGCCCTCGCGTGAGCCGCTATAATTGGACTTGAAAAACCTTTTTTCCTGAAAAAATTGTTTTAAGAGAGAGATTTTATAAATTTCAAACGACAGAAGCACATGTTACTTGCACAATGAATGTCGAATGTTTCCTCATGAGGAAACGGCTATTATTATTATGGTTCTGTGTGTGTGTGTGTGTGAGTGTGTGTGTTGGGGTACGTATAATATGGTAGTCAAAGTGATATATACTATTTTGCAAACACACATACAGATGCACATATATATATATATATATATATATATATATATATATATATAATGAAACAACGTATAACATCTAACAAGTTCGTTTCTAGTGATTAATGGCTGCTCTGCAAGAGTCTACTAAACAACAGCAACTCCTCAAACCCTCCTTGATTCCATTAATTCGAAGTCCTGACATCGACAGCAGATACGGTTGAATGCTTTGCTCGGACATTCTCTTCCAAATCAACACTCGACTCATTTGGAGTACCCACATATTATAAGAGAATAGAGTCTCTACTGAGTGTTATGCGCATAACCTCGTTGCTGGCATCGAGCATTATTTCTAAATTAGACTCCCATAAGGCAAATGGAGGTGACGGGATTCCAGCTGTCGCCTTAAAGAAATGTACTCCCGAGCCGGCTCCAGATTAATCCAAACACTACAACGATTTCCTCGGTGCTTCTTGCTTGCTGAAAATCTTCCTCTGTGGTTCCTGTTTTTATGAACACTGAAGAATGTGCTGTGAAGCTCGAGTTATGACTAGTTATCTCGAAGGCATTTGACAGGATTTGACACGCTGGTCTTCTACGTAAGCTCCAGTGCTACAGTATTAGAGGGCAAGTGTTTGATTTTATCCAATCGTTCCTATCAAATAGTGAAATGAAGGTCGTTCTGAACGCACTCGCTTCCAGATCCTTAGAGCACGAACGCTAGTGTCGCCCAAGGCTCTACCCTGGGTTTGATCTTTATAAATGATCTTCCTAATTTCATTACCATTTACTCCTGCCTCAATAGCAGTTCCATCAAAGCTGACAAACATAACATGACCGCTTCTCTTGAAAAGAACCTCCAATCTGCGGTTAACTGGAATAGGAAATGGCTTGTAAATGTTTATGCCTTCAAAACGAAACGTTTTAATATTTTTGTTTTTATTATATTAAAAAAACAGTGCTCAATACAAAAGTAGAGCCTATAATTATAATTATTCTTTTTAAACATATGACTCCTTCGCTACAGTTCTGATGTTTCAAAAACAAGAACCAACAGTTCTGTTTCATTCTCAAGCGAAATTTTTGGAATAATTAATCTTGAAGTTTACGCATCTTTATAAGCATATTCATTCGTAGAATTACTTACTATGGAAACGGCTGAATCGACCAGTCCAATAGGGGGCGTAAAGGTTAATAATTTGTATCAACATATCTGTCACCCTCGGAATGAGGCCAAGACAAGGCAGGGCCGGGGTGTCCATTTCAAAGCGAATGATGACATTCCTATACGCACATTTTCTAGTCTATCTTAGCGACAGAGATTTATTGGCACCGTTGTACGCCGTTAAGTGTCTGGAGATTTTTTTTCTAAAAGAGCATTTCGTACATAAACGCGTCGCACCAAACTATAATTTGTTTTGTGACGACTTCCAACATTCATAATCTAGCTTCCATCTACAATGTCCATTCAAGAACCATCAAGAGAACGGTGAATAAGTTTGAAAAAGACGGAGCATTAGAGAAGAAAAATGAATCAGGATATCATAAGAGCAAGATGGATCATCATTTCAGCTTAGAGCTAAATACATTGTTATTGTTCAAAGTAGAATCCAATAGTTATATAAAACCCTCGGAGATTTCTAGTATGAACTTTAATAATTTCTAAGATACAACAGTTCAGATCTTATTCTTATAACTGGACAATTTTACTGTTGCACAATTTAGACAGTGTTGTTGTTACACTGGGTATATATATATATATATATATATATATATATATATATATATATATATATATATATATATATATATATATATATATAATGGTCTATAACTCATAGTTAGTTTTACTCATATATATTTATATATGTAGTTTTATATATATATATATATATATATATATATATATATATATATATAGCATACTTCTACATACGTGTGTGGGACAACAGATATTTGAAGAAGGGCATTAACCTCAGAGTGTATAGTGGTATCGTCCTTGACAATCTCCTATACGACTCAGTCATGGGTCACTTACAGATAACACCTGCGACACTTCGAACATTTCCACCATCTCTACCGTCGCACAATCCTTAACATTTAATTCACCAATATTAAAGTTCTCGAAACCGCGAAGATCACCAGTATTGAGGTCTTGGTACGTTCTTGCTAGGATGGAGAATAATCGCCTGCCTAAAGTTTTATTGTACAGCGAGCTCTCCTCTGGCTGTCCCGGCAGAGGAGCACCAAAGAAGCGATTCAAATATGGCCTGAAAAATCCTTTGGTGCTTGTCACATCAACCATTGTCAATGGTCAAACTTTATCTGAGAACCGTGACGCCTGGCGTCTTACTACCAACCATGCTGTTTCCATCTTTGAAAATACCTGCAGGGCCGGTCTCACAGACAAGAGGCAGAAGTAGTGCAATGCTATGCCTTCGAACCCAGGCCGGACTTCATGCTGAGGGTGTGTATGCCTGTCCGGCATTGGACTTATCAGTCACAAAACTACCTTCAAGCGACGTGTATAGATACCCTCTTAATCTTCGTTTTGCGAAGCCAAGCCCTGATGATAGCATACCTGTACTTTTACCCATATATATATATATATATATATATATATATATATAGAGAGAGAGAGAGAGAGAGAGAGAGATAGAGCATACATTAAAACTATATTTTAAAGTAAGTTTAAAGGCCAACGTAAGGTAATTGGTAACTATATTTCGGTTTATTTTTCTCTTCCTCAAACCAATTTCTCGTTTCGGTTGAAAATCTAAATCTAAATTTTATGATGTCAGGGGATTATTGGCTTTCATAACCCATTATAATTTTTTTTTCTTGTTTCTTGTGCTATGTTGATTTCATCTTTTATTGCATGGAAGTCATGCCGATACACACACATAAACATACGTACACACGTGTGTGTGTGTGTGTGTGTGTGTGTGTGTGTGTGTGTGTGTTTATATGTGTGATTAAATCGTCGTGAAAATAGAAGTAAAGATTAGATCATGTAAATGTAAATTTTATATATATATATATATATATATATATATATATATATATATATATATGTGTATAAATATATGTCCGTGTGTGTGTGTGTAAAACAGTTCGGCAGAAACGTCT
>CAHIKZ030000460.1:105000-140000 GCA_903632075.3 Acanthosepion pharaonis
TTAAATATTTTTTGATGCATAAAACTATTTTTCTCACTTTTCTTATGTCAAAACGTCAGCTGGGTTCTTTTATTTTCGCTCTAGTGTGATTCTTATAATTTTACTAACGTTATGACGAATTTAATTCGCCCTTTCCAGACATCGATCTAATCTCACATTTTGATCTTGAGATGTTTTCTATTTTAATCGGCACGGATTTAGGTATGTGTGTCTGTATATGTATATGTGTGTATGTGTATGCGTGTGTGTATGTGTGTGTATATGTGTGTGCGTGTGTGGTTCGTATTTAGAGCTGTTACCGCATTTTGTTAGTCATTCGACCATCAATTTGATTAGATATCCGTCTGTAGAGCAAGTTGTTTCTATGGATACTGAAGCTGGATTGATGACGCGAACTATTCGTCCCTCCCACCCAACATATCAGTCATCAGACGCCTTATTTATTTATTTATTTATTTATTGCTTGTGTCTGTATTTCGACACGTGAAGCAAATTTACATATACATTTTTATTTAAATATCAAAACAACTCAAAAATAAATAAAAATTAAAAAAAATATAATTGTTGAATAAAAGAAAGAAGTAATTAGCTGTTTGTATGTGTGTGTGTGATATCTACGTGGTTTGTGTGAAATTAAGTAATCGATTTGCCGCGCTACTGTTATCATACTACAAGGGATGACTAGATGCGCCTGCTACCGTTCGTATTTACCTTTTATGCAACGTCGTCTAACAGGTCTTTTGGCAGGAAAGCTGGCGTAATTCCCATAAATGTAAAGATATTTTCCTTCCCGTCATTTCATAGAATATAATATGCGTATTTCTTTCAGGCCATATCTCTCAGATTGTTTTTCTTCTGTTATCTGTGAACGGCCATGATTTCTTGCAAAAAGACAATAGAATGATTCCATACTGCCTTCTATCCAATTTGGATTCAAAGATTGACTGACATCGAAGTCTAATGGGCCTATTTTATCTAGCACAGAGAATAAATGAATCCATACGTTTCCAAAAATGCAACAGTAGACTTGAACTCAGAACTCCGATTCCTTTTTTCCACGCATATAAACTTTACCCGTAAATCCTATACATCATAAAAGATTTATCATATGAATACTAGAAACAGTTCTTCCCGAGCTTGCTTAGTGTCATGGAATCTGTTTGAAATTATCAAGCACACAGTTTTAATCTTGAAGGTTATTACTTTCCGCTTCGTTTTCTCAAATTCCCGTATTTCCCGGAACTTAATGACGTGTCTTCAATCGGATTAAACAAGTTTTATACTAGACATAATAATAAAACTAGTATTAAAATGAAGTCAATTTATTTCTCTTCAATATTATGCGTTCCAGTTTATAAGCAAACTTTCCGCATGTTTTAGATCAGATAGAATAACGAAACAGATATCAAAATGAAATATATTTTTTTTTATTTCTCTATAACTATGAGGATTGATTGGTAAGGTCTCCGAACCTATAAACCACGTTCCGGAGAAGATAGGATATCGCAATTGGTATCAAAAGGAACCAAATTTTTTTCTCTTCAAAGTTATTTCAGCTGATTTATTAATCCTAGAGACCAGCGGTGGCCAAACCGCGGCTCGTAAGCCACATGCGACTCTTTGACATCTAATGTGCGGCTCGTGGAAATATGTCGCCTGAGCTCCTTTTTTCCTCATAATTAATGTGACACTATTTAGCTATGGTAATTGGCTAACTAATTAAGCATGGAAATTAAAAACGAGAAATACTTAAGGCTTCGGGCAGGGAGGAACCCGAACGCGGCTACGCCGAAGGGTGGAGCCTTTTTCGTGGAGGTAAACCGACCCTGAACCCGTTTATACGGGTTAAAAGGGCCTAATTTTGGCCGAGCCCACGGGCTCGGAGATCCCACGGGCTCGGAGATCCCACAGGCTCGGAGATCCCACGTTAAACCAGCCTTGTGCCAGATGATGACCTCGTGAGGGGGTGATTAAATACCGTTCAGTCTGAAGTCTGGAGTGAGGTCCTTCAGGAGTCAGTCAGAGCGAGCGAGTCAGTCAGCCAGTCGAGTCAGAGGCAGTCCGGAACAGAGTCGCGTTCAGACAATTACTACTAAACCTGATTGTTCGTACTAACACTTTCTACTTCTCTGTATATATTCCTGTTTGTAATATAGATGTGTTATTCCATATCCGTGTTCGAGTTTTTCTTTATTGGTTCTACCTTGGACTATCACTTTGGTAAATGGAACTGGACCATAACATTATTTCTCCTCAGAATTCCGTAAAATGGATAGTTAAGTAAGGTAACAGATCCTGTAAACTTGTAAATCAACTAGAAACTGGTGTCAAAACTAATAATTTATTTCTCTTCAAAACGACGTGGGTTGATTGATAAATAATGTCTCCAACACTATAAACAAAGTTTTGGGGGTGACGAATTATTTTTCACCCTCCAATATCTCTCTACCAGACGGGATGTAGCAAGCGTCTCTCTGCTCTATCGTTACCTCCATGAAAAGTGCTCGCACGAAATACATTCCTTGATTTCACCAGCTAAAACCACGGCTAAGACGCGCCATGGCACTTAAATTGTCGGAAACCACCTACATTACCTCTATATTTCACTCAAGTATCCTCTTGCCTCGAATAATTGCTCAGTGGAACCAACTCCCAAGAGGATGCTTCCCCGATCGCTACAATCTTAATCAGTTCAAGTTTAATCGTTACCTTTCCTCTCCTATCCGCATAAACTGCTTTTAAATCTAACCCTCTTCCTCGAGTGACACCCGGGCCTTTTACAGTGTTAACTTTTCTGTGAAAAAAATTGCCCCTGAGACTTTTTTCCACATTCAATGTCTCGAAAATCAAATTATTTACCTTACATTATCGCCGATTGGACCCTGAACTAGCGACAATATCGGTAGGCCTTAAACTCAAGTAGAACATACGATCCATCGTCATAGATACAGGGAAAGTGGTCGGCTCACTGTACCACGCCATGCTATCCTCTACCTTTACAAGAGACTGATCAAGCCTAAAATGGAGCAGCTGTGATATTTGGGCGGGAGATGGCCATTCCTCACTCTCCATTCACCAACGTCTCTCTCACAGGCGGGATGTTGCAAACCTCTAATTGCTACCTCGCTACTTTCAAGGAAAGTGCTCGGACGAACTATATTCTTTAGTCACATGAGTTCTTGGGATTCGCCAAGCCACTCACATTGTAGCAAACCACCCATGTTCCCTCTGTATTCCAATGGTGTGAAGTTTCACTTGACTAGTATCTTCCCACGAATTGCTGCACCGTGGAGCCAACACCCAAGATGTTTCTCTTATCACTACAATCTTAACCTGTTCAAGACTAGTGTTGATCGTCATCTTGCTCTCATATTCAATTTAATTGCTTCTTAATATAACCCTCAACCTCGAGTGACAACCGCGCATTGTACAGGGTGAAATGTACTGCAAAAAATATATAATACTGGTATCAAAATTAAGTCGAAACTGGTATCAAAATTAAGTCGAGTGATTTTCTTCTAAATTATGACGACTGACGGATGAGGCCCCCAATCTTATAAACATGTTTTAGACAAATTATACAATGAAACTCGTATCAAAAGGAAATAGATTCATTTATCTTAAAAATTAATTCGGTTGGTTAATAAATAAGGCCTTAAAGCTTATAAAACCAGACATCATAAATGAACAGCTATCAGAATGAATTACATTTATTTCTCTTCAAAATGAAAAGGTTCAATAGATAAGTAAGGTCTGTAGACATATAAAATAATTTTTCGACTAAACAGAATAAATCCACGAAAATTTTCTCTTGCGCCAAGACGAACGTTAAGTGAAGTAAATATCTTCACGGATGTCGATTTTGATTGCAATTTCTGTTGAAGAGGAAAAGCAGAAATTAGTTTGGGTGTGCGTGATTTGAAACATCTTGAGGCCAATCTGTTTACAGATTATGAGCGTTGTGTTACTTTTTTTTATCTTTAATTTGGGGAAAAATTGAATTATATTTCGAGAAATCAATCTGTAGGTGTTTCTTCTTTCATATTACAGTGAGAAGTGATGAGATTAGCGTGTTACTTGAAATTAAAGTAACCAACAAGTTGAAAGTGTAATTTTTTCTTCCCATTTACAAAGTCCATCTCTATTTGTGCGATGCAAACATTTGAGAAAATGATAGCTGCAATAAAAGTATCGCTAATCAAGAATTCACACAGGATAGATAGATAGATAGATAGATAGATAGATAGATAGATAGATAGATAGATAGATAAAAATGTGAAACAATATATGTTGTCGCTGTCATGTCAGGATTCTTGATTGAGGATGGAGTGGGTGAGTTAGCATCTGTTAAATTATGCTCCTGTAGTCCTCATTGCACAGAGGAAAAGGTTTAGTATGAAATTGTATTCTTTTTTTCTGAAGTTAATAATTTCTATTAATATGCTCATATCTATCATTTTTTTAAACTTACGCGATCATATTTATAACAGATAATATCCTCCTGGAAGCTAAAAGTTAGATTTCATAAATTCAGAAGTTTATTGATTAATAAATATTTTCCTAATTTTTAAATATCTATTTTCAGGAGTGAAAATTTTTTTTGTATATTTTTCTAGTGTTATCTCTCAAATTACTTAGCAGTCGTCTGCAATTTCAAAGGTCTAAGAGTGTATGATATAATGTCGCTGATTGGTTAATAAATGGGAATGTAGAAATTCAAATCTGGGGCCGACTTTGTGGACAAAAATGAGTCGATGTCTATGTGTGTCGGCGTTTGCAGAGAACTGAGATATTTTAGTGATATTACATAAATCTATTGAATTTCTCTAATTTTTAACGGGGTTACACACACACACACACACACACACACACACACACACACACACACACACACACATATATATATATATATATATATATATATATATATATATATATATATATATTGATGACATTGGTTCTATACCTGATCAGTTCGATAAGGTCAAATTAGGAAGCAGATTTCACAAATGACCTACAGTCTGTTTTTAACTGAGGCAAGGAATGGATTATGAATTTTAACGGCTCCAACATGAAGCTGCTATCTACCCTATATTCCTACCTGCCTGCAATCAACATGGCTAATACTAACCTTGCGCATTCACGATATTACATTCTTGGCTGACATGAAGTGGGAAGATTATGCCGAATCTATTTCTAAGACTGCTGCAAAGATAGTTATTCCTCGTGTCGAGTAAAACAGTTTTTTATCTCTTGATTATGTCTTACATATTTATAAGTCTACCATTCGGCCGTGCTTTTTTAATATTGCTGCCATATCTGGTCTAAGGGTCTTGCTATATGCTATATGAATCTGCAGTGTTACTTGTCCTGAACTGGCATCTCAGCTTTAGCCACTTACCCCTAGCCGTAATGTAGAAACTTAATTGCGGTAACTTGTCAGTGGTTTTTAATGAAACACACAGACAGACAGACAGACAGACAGACACACACAAACACACACACATACACACACATAAATCAATTAATTTATAATATTAATGCTCTGTAAATTTACATTGAGCACTATTTCGTAAAAAAAAAAAAAATATCTATAAGAACACCGGATTAAATAACTTACTGTTCTTCATTTTCATTTATATATATATATATATATATATATATATATATATATATATATATATATATATATATATATATATATATATATATATATATATACATATATATATATATATATATATATATATATATATATATATATATATATCATAGTATCAAATCAAAAAGTGGTAAGGATAATCCAAATAGGTCTTTTTAATATAAGATATTAAAAAAGATGGATCCATGAAAGAACTCAATGTATCAAACTACAGAGGAATATAATAATTATCACACCATCATATAACTCATGTCTGATGAGGCAGTTGTCTGTCTGGAATAAATTATTACCGAACTCTTTAATGTTGTATTGAGATTTTCCTTTGATACTTATGTATGTGTCTGTGTGTGTGTGTGTGCGTGCGTGTATTAATCATTTCACTATAAGCAATGCGATAAAGCTACTACGATGCAAATGATTACAGGGAGGGAAAAAGAATGAGATGACTTTAGTGAGGAGAAAGGACAATACAGGAACAGGGTTCAGAAAGACAGGAGATTCATTTAAATCTTTGAAGGTGGCAGGGAAGCCAGAAATCGGAAGTGAAGTGATTTCCAGAGACGAGAAGATCGATAAAATAAGCTATTCAAATAGAATATACTGTTGCATCTTGCAAGTTCATCAGTAAAACGGGGACACCTAGTTGTCCATCTAATAGTGCGCTTAAATCCATGCTGTTGTGGCACTAATGAGAAGAAAAAAAAACCTCATCAGAGCATTTGCCAGGAAAGAATTTGCGGAAAAGCCACATCATATAGGCGAGAAGGTAACTGAAATCGAAAAGTCAGGCTAGTGATCGATTACATTACAGACCCTTCTTTGAATTTTGTCAAGAATCTCAAGATATATAACAGGATCACCAGACCAGATATGGCGGCATTATTCAATGCATGGACGAATTCTAGAGTTATAAATGTGCAAGAAGTATTTTGACGAGAACAATTGTCGGTCATGACACAGTGTATCTACTTTCGTAGAAGGTGACCTATTAATTCATTTTATATTTATTAAAATAAGCGGATAGTGTAAAAGTCAGCAACTCCGAAAAAGAAATCTTTAAGTAGATTTCGAATCCCGGTTGATTACACTACATCCCCTTTATCCTACATACCCTTGACAAAAGCAACAATCCATCCCTTATTCTCCAAGCTATGGTAGGGCTGACTGAGCTGTTTTGCCTTGATGTAGCAAACTCTTTAGCATAAGTAAAAAACTCTGAATTAAAAGGAAACAGCCAATTCACAGTACATTGAAAGCATTTAATCTCAAGCAAGGCGATAAATCCAGTAAAACTCATGTAGTTGCCGAAGTTGAAAGGTATCACAGCATGGCGTTCTTTACTAAGGGCCAAGTTAAAGTGTAATTCTTGCCCAGAAATGGAGACCTATCTCAAATTCTATCGTGCGAAATTTTTACGTTCTGTTGGGTGTGGGGTAGTTCGCAGCTGCAGACGGCGTAAAAATTTAAAAGAAAAAAATGTAGATTTTAAGAGCATAATTTGACTCGCAAACTGTATCAACTTTATTTTAAAGATATCTTTTTTTTTCTTATTAATGTATTGTTTCCTTTACAAAGGACTTATTACAAATAATTCATAATTTAGCGGAGGTTCGAATCCATCTCTTCCTACTCCCTTAACAAGGGTTTACGAAATGTCACCCTAATCGTTGAATTAATTATCCACGTTAAAATTTTAATGAAACAAAAAAAAAAATATCTGGACTATGAATTCTACAAGAAAAATTTAACATGGGACAAAATAAACATGAAAGTAACTATTTATTTACTTTATTTTTTTATTTAGAAATAAAGTAAGTAATGTACTGCTTAGTTATTTTGTCATAAATATACTTTTTTATGTTTACAGAAGCAAGAGAAGTAGATAATGACTTTTTAAAATGCGTGCTTTAGCTAACATGGTTAGTGCTATACACCTCAATTACAATATTTTAAAATATCTTTTTAAATTTACTGAATTTAATTATGGCAATAACTTTATGTAACAACGTTCTTAATAAGCGATCTTTCTTTAATTTTTAGTTTAAAATAACTCGCTTGCTCCAATATTCTGTTTTTTAAAAGTTAACTAAACTCAGATTTAATATACCTTTAAAAATACCTTTTAAAGAAACAAAACAAACACAAATTACTCATAAAAATATTATCTCCAGTGTATTTATTGTTATGAATAACACTTTTATAAGGGAAAGTATTATTTTCATGTGACAAATAATATAAATTTCATATAAATTTCGCGGCGTAAAAACAGAACCTAACAATAATTCGTAAGTCGGTTCAATATTATGCGTAACAAAATTTTAGGAAAAGTAATTTTGTAGCAATTGCAGTAAGAAAGATTAGAAAAATAGGATTCAGAAATTATTTCTTTAAATCAAGTAAAATTAAAATGTTATAAATCCATTTAAGAAGCTTGGTAAAAATTCTTGCCACTAAACTTTGATCTTCATAAATGTAAATACAATATCAATGGTTTTCTTGTCTTCTTAATTCCTCTTCGTTTATTCTTCTCTCTCCTAAACTGTTTTCTTTTTCTCATATTCTCTCAAACTCAGTGACCTCTTGTGTGTTAGTGACTTTATTGCTTTCGTATGTGTGGAATCATTAAAGATTTTTCAGTTTTTTGAGAAACAATAATGCAGAGTTAGTTTACGATTACGGATCAGCAGGGTACGTTGTGCATTTTTTATATTAAAAAAATAATTTGGTCATTAGAGTATTTGATTTTATGAAGAAAAATGTCATAAAGAAGAATATTATGCGAAAATTGTTAAATCGACTTTCAAATAAAAAGACCGGGTTTCTTACATTGGAATTTCGCAAAACTATGAAAATAGAAAATAATACAAAATATAGCAAGTATGAAGGAAATAAAATAAATAAATCTCATGCTTATCCCAATTAAATATGCCAAAGTTATTCTAGATGTAAAAATCAAAACATTCTTAAGCTAGCTACATCAGATAACAAATGCAAACCCCAAATGAAACAATAAATCATTGCTCTAAGTGGAACGACGAAATTTCAGATAGGCCAACAATTCTGAACGAGAATTACTCTATGATTTGGGTTTAAGTAAACAAAAAAAAAACGTCATTAATGAGAAAAAACTAATCAAAATGAACTTGATTCAAAGAGACAGAATATAATGAATGACGCTGCATTTAAATTACATTTTTGAAGATCATAATTGACAGGAAAGCACAAGAGAATGACATGCTCGACAAGTGCAAGAGAAGAAACAATTATATAGCAATTTTAAAAGCAAAATGGTGAGACCGAACTGCCAACTACGATAAAATTCATGAAGTCGAGATACCAAAGGGAAAAATTCAAAACACGTTACGGTGCTAGGAACGTCACTATAGCCGAAATGCTAGCTTGGGACCGATAATATATATGTGTGTGTGTATCAAGTAAAAAAGTCCGCGGGTAAGTAATCCAAGTAGATCTTAACATAAAATATTAAAACTGATCCACAAAAGAGAGCTCAATATAATTTTTATTATAGAGCATATTTTTAGTAAATGTATTTGCATTGATAAGTCCAAGGAAAAACTCCTTTCCCTAAACGAAATGGTTATCTGTATGAGGTAAATTGTTTGGGTCCTATATATATATATGGCAGATCTATTATTATTAGTAGACACTTGTACTTGAGTAGGCCCTTGTTTATATGTTAAACAGATATTTGTTTATATTCAACTACTGGCCAGTAATTTCGCGAAATCTTATAAAAGACAAATTAGCACTTTTTGTAGGAATCGAACCTGCATCTCTGAGGGTATAGTGAGCCACGTTTAGCCCGATGCACCTATACCGATTTGGCCACGGATAGACGGACAAAATTGATGCTTTCAAGCGAATTTTCTCTTCTCAGTGGTCTCTCGAACTTTTTTCTTTAAAAATTTGCACGCAGTTTTGTATGAAAAATCTGAACAAAGAGATTATTTTTCTGTTTACGTTTGGATACAAAAATTATTAATCTTTCAGATTAATAAATGCTCTCTCTCTTTCTTTTTTTTTTCTCTCTCTCTCTCTCTCTTTTGCATAATCGGCACAGAGCTCCACCGATTAAATTGTTTTTATCGAGAGCTAATATCGTCAACGACAGTGAGACTGTTTCGCTCTAACGTAGCTCAACAGTGTGGCTACACATCCGATCGATTTGATATCAGTCGCAGATTTTAACCCCTAGGCTATCAACGCTCGGCAGAGAGAAATATATAAATATATATTTCTCTAATCGACAACATAACTATCCTACACCAATAAAACAACAAATTTAGATTACAGATACTAGAAAAAATTTCTATTTAAAAAATTAAAGCCAGTACTGAACAGAATCAAATATGAATACTGCAGTAATGTTCTGAAATGCCTATAAAGGAACAGTTTTTTTTTTTTCATTCTTTAATGCGCGCGCGAATATGACTTTATAATTCCATAATGGGTGATTTTTTCACGTTCTAATGCACGCTCAGCACATTGTCAATTGTTTTGCATTTAACAGCATAATGAAAAAAATACTGTAATGGATAACAACGCACACCTTTATATAAATACTTATACTAATGAACAATATATAGTTTTGTACCACTTGCAGCCCTGAAGATGATCTTGGAAGAAGACCGAAGGTACTTGGGAAATGAAAATTAAAGAAACAGTTATAGCATATTTCTCCCATCCTTTAATGTCAATACGCGGACAGTTTTTCGTGAATATGAACAGATTTTATTAAAAATTAGCAGATATAGAGTCTGTAATTTATTCAATCAGACATGCCTAAATAAGAATTTGCTACCTAAATACATACACACACAAACGCGCGGCCAATTATTATTATTATTATTATATATATATATATATATATATATATATATATATATATATATATATATATATATATATATCGAGAGACAGAGAGAGATACGGACACAGAAAAATATCGAAAGCCTGAAGAAGATGGATAGTGAACTTAATAAAATTACGTTTTACTTTTATTTGTCGATACGGTACGTTTTACACTTTTATTGGTCAGCAGGGTGCAGATTCGATTTTTTTTTTTATTGATGAGCAGGTAAGGATTTCCATTTTTGTTGATTATCAGACTTCGATTTACACGCTTATTGATGAGCAGTGCTCGTTCATCTATTTTATTGATTACCTGAGTATGTTGATTTAGTTTTTTTGATCTCTAATGGTGATAATTTTATTATGATTGGATTGATCAGTTTACGTTTATTAATCAATACTATAAGTTGTTCGGCAACGTTTTCTGATCAGTAGATACATATCCCGCTTTATTGATCTGAACGGTACACTGGTCATTTTTATTGAGCAGCAGAGGCAGGTAGTTACTTTGTATAGACGAGCAGGATGCACTGATATGTATTAGCCTGGTATGATTTTCATTTTTTTTAATTGTCTAGCAAGTCACCATATTAATTTTTTGATATTCATGGTAAGTGTTTATTTTTATGGATCTGATTCAATGTATTTATTTTCGTTTACGGATCACCAGGGTATATTGTCCAGTTTTTTTTATATATATATATATATTTAAGGTATGTGTTTACGTTTATGGAACACTAGAGTATATTGTTCAGTTTTGATATTCAATATATTTGTTTACCATTACGAATCAACGGCGCACGTTGTGCATTTTTTTATATTCAAAGAACTTGATTACGTTTATGGATCACTAAAGTATGTTTTTTCATTATTTTAAATGTCTAACAAGGTACGGTATTCTTTCTATTGATATGTAAATTAGTTATTTACATTTTTTCACCAGTAGGCTACATATTTCCTTTTTATTAAACTGCAGGGTACGTTATGAATTTCTAATGACCAGCAGGACACATTACTTATTTTTATTGAGAAACAAGGTACCTGTTTATGCGTATTAGTCAAAATGCTACGTTTTTCATTTTTGTTGATCAGGTTTTTCAAATTGTCTGAAGGAATGTGGACTTATTATTTACACTATATTCGGACTATTTTTTGCATCATTGTTGTTGTTATCTCAGTCTTTCGGCTGCTGTGCTCTGCTGGTCAGTAATGTAAAAATTACCTTTTATAATAATAAAATGAACAATATACCCAGCTGGATTCATAATGAAGAACGTACCCAGTTGATTAATCGCAAACAGCAACTTTGCATATCAGTATGAACAATGAATCTTGTTGGACAATAAAAATGGACTGCGTACCCTGCTGATCAATAAACCTAAACAGCTACCTTGCATATCAATAAAATAAACAATGTAACTTGTTGGACAATAAAAAATGAACACCCTACCCTGATCAATAAACGTAAAAAGCTACCTTGTATTTCAATAAAATGAACAATATAACTTACTGAACAATAAAAATATTAGCTACGTAGCCTGTTGATCAATAAAGGTAAACAGCAACCTTGTATATCAGTAAAATGAACAATCAAACTTGCTGGAAAATAGATATGTTGACAACGTAATCTGCAGATCAATAAACATAAGTAAAACATAAACATAAGTAAAATTTAAACATTATAAATCAATAAAATGAACAACGTAACTTGTTAGACAATAAAAAATGAAAAACCTACCCTGTTGATCAATAAACATAAAAAGATACCTGGCATATCAATAAAATGAACAACGTAACTTGTTGGACAATAAAAATGAACAACGTACCCTATTGATCAATAAACGTAAACAGCTACCTTGCATATTAATAACATGAACAATAAACGCCCGAAACGTTTTGCAGTTTTATTATCACCTTAGTATATTCTTCCCGCCTATTCATCAGCAAGTTATGTTATTCATGGTGCAAAAGAATTATTACATAATAATTACATTTTATTACTGTAAAACCGTTTAAATGTCTTTTATTGCTAATATTCTCACGTACTCAGAAATTTCTATATTAATACAGAACAATAAATTGGTATATATTTATTTTCCTTTATTTATTTAATAAGTAAATATGAAAATAAATCTAAAGACAATTTACAAAAATTAAACATTCTATTATATTGAATGTGTTTAATCACATACTGCTTGACGTCCACCATATTGCTTCATCATTTGGAGGATCTTCACGTTTGCCGCTCTCTGCGCACGCGTGGTTAAGATTTATTTCCTTTTTAAGTTTTATTTTTTTATTTTCATTTTTTCGCTCTTAAGTTTTCTTTCTCTTTCTTTTTTTTTGTATATTTTTACCCATATTAACCAGCCTAAAGGTGGGTGTATTAGATGTATTCAAAATTCACATTCTTAAATTTAATTAGCGAATTGTGAGGAAAAAAATGAAGCCATTCTATATATTTCGGTTGGTATCATTTAATAATGAAATATTTCCAATAATTTTTAAATTTATTTCTTATTTTTATATATATATATATATTTTAATCTCGTGGGAGGTAAAGAGCAAATATATTTTCTACTTGATTTCGAGGTGTAAGAAAACAAAGAGACAATAACAATATAGAAATACAAAAAAAAAAAAAAACCGAAAAAGATTGTCGGACTGAAAACAAAATAAAGAATGGAAATTATCTAAAAATAATTGATTTACCAACAGGCGCACATTCAAACATTTAAATTATACATTCAGGCACCAATCCTTCATTTAAACATGTTTTATTCATTTGTTTACTAATTTTTGCACATATTACAAGGCACATGAGTTCCCCAAGATAGAGCCTTAGAACATGAAGTTGTTGAATGAAAGTAATAGGAGGAAATAAGAAATGCAGTCTATTAGGATGTTTCATTTATGGATTGGCCCGATTTTTTATGGCTTATCAACCACTAGCATTAGAACCCGGCGTTGCCCGGGGATGTAACAGTAAGCGATAGATCAAGTATCGACCATCATAAAGACTGAAAAATAAAATTGACAAAGATTATTGTCTAAGGTTGACGGACACGCATGTCTTAATTAGTTTGTTTTTTTTACGAATTGGTCAAACCCAAACTCAAACAAAAACATTGTTTTCAATCGTTATGAGTCTACCGATTGAATAGAATTTTATTATAAACAATTGTGTTGTAAATGGAATTTTTAAAGCATTCTGAATGTAAAAATAAAGAAAAAAGTGTGCAAGACAATAAGAAACACTACCTGCCAAAAAAAAGTGAAGTTTTGTTGAAATCGGTTGAAAAATGTAAGAAATTCGATCCCATATATAAACGAACACACACACACACACACACACACACACACACACACACACACACACACACATACACACAAACAAACAACCTGGGTTTTATAATAAGTATAACTCGAGTTGTCCCCTTTTCATTCTCGCGACAGCGATGCCTCTTAATCGTGTTTTCAAATTGATTTCGTGCAAAAATAATTGTGTCTTTCAATTTTTGGCGTTGTCAGAACCACCGCAAGGTAATTTTACGTAGTCCTGTGAAGTTTTGTTGAAATCGGTTGAAAAATGTTGGAAATCCGATCCAATATATAAACGAACAGACACACACACACAACCTGGGTTTTATAATAAGTATGATTTACAGGATATTCAAAACCAGAAAATATTTTAGATTGTAAGATTTTTTTTGGTGTGTGTGTGTGGATAATAATGCTTTAGTGATACAAATCTTACTAATTGATAAAATAATCGTATGATGGCTTGATTGTTTTTTGATTGCTTATGAAGAATTTGCAGGTTATTTAAAGACAGAAAATATTTTTTTAGATTTTTTGTGGGGAGATAATAATGGTTTACTGTTACAAGACTTACTAATTAACCTATAGCTGGGGGAGAAAAGATTTGGATTCATAATATTTCTCACGGGTATTTGTGCGTAAGTGAATATAATAAACCCAACGGGAATTGGAACTTCAAGCATACAGCACCTTATATTCGCAAAACATCACCCATCTAGGCAGTGACCTGGTTTGATGTTGCTTAACTTCTGTGATGTTAAGGCAACCGGTGTAAGCCTTATATAAGTACTTTATATTATTTCGTCCACCGGAGTAGATTGTCCTAGTTTCACGGGTCATGACCCTTCCGGATCGCTCAGTTATTTCCTCTTTAGCTCAACTCACTGCTGTGGCTTAGTATTGAACACACAACCCCTTGGATCTAGTCACAGGATCTAACCAATATCGTTATCCACTGGGCTGTGAGGACATCTGTGCATGAATTTTTGGGATTTATAAACCTAATGTCTTACCAAATTTAATCTTTTTTTTTACCAGTGCTCATATTGCAATTTTTCTTTTTTTTTTATTTATTATTATTATTGAAATTTGTACCATAGTTTATATTGCAATTTTTTTGTTGTATATTGCTTTTCTCTAGCGCTCTTTATTACTGGTTCCCATATTGTATTCATATCTATGCTTGGTTGAAATAAAGGGTTCAGTTCGAAATTCCAATCACCTGAAGAAGACCGGAGCGTACAACGACCTAAATGTTGCGAATATGTCAGTGAAGATGAGGATAACAGTCCAAATAATGTAAATAATTTATGTAATCATAATACCTCATCACAGAGATATAGACAGCGCTTACATCAATACATAAAGGGTTTAAGTGTGTAGCGATCTTTTTGAGAATCTGCACCACAATGGAGTAGTGCTTGGAATAATAATGTCGGAATGAAAGTTCCCTTTTACAAAGGAAATACAAACGGAATTCGCCCCAGTGTATGACGTATGTCGGGTCTTGGTTGTGAAGGCCTGAACTTGTGGAACTATGGAGTGTAGCTTGTCAGAAGATTTGCTTTTATAAATAGAGACAGGCTAGTGACGTTTCGTCTGTGGGTAAATTTTATAAAGTGAAAAATGATTCATCACCCACAAGTCCGTGTAGACGTTTTGAACACTATCCAAAATGGAAAGTGGGGACTGGGCAACTCTTGCATATATGTGGTCGATAACTACAATCTTAACCTGTTCAAGTCCAAGGTTCACTGTTATCGTGTTCTCCTATCGTATAAACTGCACCTTAACGTAACGTAACGTAACACTCAACACCTAGTGGCCCTCGGACATTTTGCACGGTTAGAATTTCTGTAAGAAAATATATTATTATAATTTCGAGTTTATATATATGGCTTGAAGATTGCATACAAACATGAAACAGACTGTCGCCACTTGGTGCTGAACTCAGTGTCTAATTTTATATTTACATACGCTCTATCTATGATATTGTGCACTAATTAATTTTTTTTTTACCATTCCATCCCAGTCAAGGCAGTAAAGCAACTAGAACGCAAAAGGTTACAGACTGTCAGAGAATATGAGAAAAAAACTATTTGAGGGAACAATAAAAGAACCAGAATTAAGAAGACAGAAGATAACGATTGTCATTGTATTTAAATTTTTGAAGGTCAAAACTGGAAAGCAAGAAGCCGGAAGTGTGTTTCATAAGTGAGAAATGCATTAGAAGTAACTTTTAGGATAGATCTTGATCTCATAATTTCAACTGTAAAAGGACGAGAGTTTGCCGCCAATCTACAGTCACGCTTAAATTGATAAAGTCTAGGTGCCAAAGCAGAATGTCCATTAGAACAGTTAACAAGTATGTATTTACATTTTATTGAAAAGGCATAGGGAAGCTAAGTTACGGAGTTTGTCTATATTTCTGAGATGAGGTATTATGTACAGTATTTACATTAGAGGGAATTTTTGCAGGAGATAACTGATAACTGACATCCATCAAACATGGCACGTGGAATTAGAACAGTCTACCCCAGCGATCGAAATAAAGGGTTCAGTTCGAAATTCCAACCACCTGAAGAAGGCCGGAGCGTACAACGGCCGAAACGTTGTGACAAATATGGCGACAAAGATGAGGACAATAGTCCGACTAATGTAAATACTGTAAGTTACAGAGGTAGGAAAGTGACTAATTCCAAGATGCCAGGTGTGGACCAATGACATTGCAGATTCTTTTTGGATTTTCTCAAGAATCTCTAAATATACAAATTATATAGCAAGAGAACCACATCATATGCGGCAGCAATATTCAAAGCATGTAGGAATAGTAAACTTATAAATATGTAAGATAGGTTCTGGACAGAAAAAATGTCTAGCAAAATACAAGGAACCAACTTAGCAGAAGATGTAGCAATTGATTCTATATAATAATTCTAATAGATGTCAGTAGAAAACGCTACTTCAAGAAGGCGCAATGAGTCACTGTCCTGGAGGTTAGCATCAGCCATGCTGATGTAAGGCAGAAAAGGGTATCTCAGATGACTTCAAGAGAGCAGTTTCATTTTGGAGGTGTTAGAAGCCATTCTTTGCTCGTGTTCAAAACAGATTGCAGGCCACTTAGGTCAGCTGCCAATTTGAACTTATAGAAGTATATCATACCTTAAAATTCATTTTCTCTCTCTCTCTCTTTCTCTTTTTTTTATACATATATATATATATATATATATATATATATATATATATAGAGAGAGAGAGAGAGAGAGAGAGAGAGAGATAGAGAAAACTATATTTGTAAACTGTAATGTTTGAAAGATTTCACTTTTTCATCTGAAATCAAGCAATTATGAAGTTTAAACAAAATACTCACGATATATATGAAAATGAAAGCGATAGTGTAAGCCGACGTCGTGGGAACATAGTTTTTATCGATCTATCTATCTCATTCATTTCATATATATATATATATATATATATTCCTTGTCTATTGTCTTAAATTGTCTTAAAAAATTCCTGGCGTGAGTTTTAAGGTCGCAATTTTTTCATATGGCTAAACAATAATTATTAACTATGATATTTGTGAGTGAAAATTTTACTGGAAATATTTTGGAAAACTTCCAGATATTCATTTGAAATTAAGAAAAAAATAGGAACTTAGACAAAATGATTACAATATCTGGGAAATGGTCATGCTCTATGGCTAAACACCGAGTCTCGAAGAAAAGACACATTCAGGTATTTTTTAAGAGCATTTATAAGAAAGCGAACGCAAAACTCTGTCCCTCGATTCTATTTTCTTCACGAATAACCGTCACACATTCCTCGTACCTCAATTATGTCATGTTGTATATCTGTTTTGGAAGGCTCTGTGATAATGATTTCGGTCTTGTGTTTCTGGAATGGGTTATATTTTGGAAAAAATAAAATATATTACCCAGTTATAAATGATGATATTCCACAAGTTTATCTAAAAAAGAAAAAAAAAGATTTTTTTTTTATTTTTTTTTTTTTTTTTTGTCCAGCGATATTTGAAAGGTATTGTGCTTGTTTGTATTGTAATACTCCTGTGGGCCTGGGGTCTGTATATAATATGACACACCCAGGCATGTGCAGCAATTCACAAAGAGACATCCTAATTGGATGTGTGTCAAGAATCCACCTGCTTCAATAGTTTTTAATCCAAAAGTCTAAATCGAAAACCAGATATTGATTGATTCTTTTGTATGTTGATACAACCAATCACCGATTGGATCACCAATTCTTCCCTATTTTGAAGAAAATATTTTTTAATATTACCAACGGTGTATGTAGGTAGGTAGATAGATAAAGGTAGAGACGGAATGAGAGAGACAGAATATAATAAACAGAGATAGATAATGCATAGACATAGATAAAGATTACACTAAGATAGATAGATAGATAGATAGATAGATAGATAGATAGATAGATAGGAATAGAGAATGATAGCAAGATAAATATATAGCGAGATGAAAATGCATACACGCGGTTTTTTAATGGTGTTCTCTAGATTAGTGGATGAGTAGATACATAGATAATGAATAGACGGAGATAGACAAAGAATACACTGAGATCATTCGATAGATAGATAGATAGATAGATAGATAGATAGATAGATAGATAGATAGATAGATAGATAGATAGATAAAGGGAATTAGATAGATAGATAGATAGATAGATAGACAGATAGATAGAAAAAGAGAATTAGATAGATAGATAGATAGATAGATAGATAGATAGATAGATAGATAGATAGATAGATAAAGAGAATTAGATAGATAGATAAATAGATAGATAAATAGATAGATAGATAGATAGATAGATAGATAGATAGATAGATAGATAAAGGGAATTAGATAGATAGATAGATAGATAGATAGATAGATAGATAGATAGATAGATAAAGAGAATTAGATAGATAGATAGATAGATAGATAGATAGATAGATAGATAGATAGATAGATAGATAGATAGATAGATAGATAGATAGATAGATAAAGGGAATTAGATAGATAGATAGATAGATAGATAATAGATAGATAGATAGATAAAGGGATAGATAGATGGATAGATAGATAGATAGATAGGGGATAGATAGATAGATAGATGGATGGATAGATAGATAGATAGATAGATAGATAGATAGATAGATAGATAGATAGATAAATGGGAATAGATAGATAGATAGATAGATAGATGGATGGATAGATGGATAGATAGATAAAGGGAATTGGAGATAGATAGATAGATGGATAGATAGATAGATAGAAGATGGATGGATAGATAGATAGATAGATAGATAGATGGATTAGATAGATAGATAGATAGATAGATAGATAGGAGAGATGTAGAAATATATAGAGATACGAATAATAATGAATAGACTAAATAACAAGATGAAAATGCATACAGTCTGTTTTTTAGGAGTTCCTGAGATTAGTAGAACGGACTATAATGAGTAATGATAAAATGCAGAAAAAATGTTCCTGACTTTGAAACTACATATTATAGATTTGAAGAAAGTGAATAAGCTAATCCATAAACGAAATTACATTATTCCGAACTGTCGGCACGCGGACTCATTCCTTTTAAAAACCTGTTTATTAACAGACGTCCATTTTAAAATATCGCTTAGCGCATAATCAGATCACTAAATTTATAAATAAAGCAAGATGCCATTTTATTTGTATTAAAAAGCTATTTTAAAAGGATCCCAAATAAAACAGTTCCATAAACGCAAGAAAAATATGGAAATTACACAAAGACACACACACACACGCACACACAGTTACAGGCGGGTAAATGTAATTAATACTGTTTAATTAAAAATTGAATATTTACTTAAATTGTATCTATAAAAATAACGTATAAACAGAAAATATACTAAATAATTTTCAAACTTTATCCATTTCATTATATATATTCAAACTTTATCCATTTCATTATATATATTAAGAAATGGACAAAGTCCGACAATTTATTTATCAAAGACATTTTTTATGTTCTTTTTTATAGATACAAGTATTTAAGTAAATGCTCTGTTTATAATAAACAGTATTAAATAACATTTACCGGCCTGAATGTCCGAGAAATTTTCATAGAAAACATTCGTCCTTTGACAGGATTCGAACCTGCATCCTATACGGAACCGTCATTTACGCTGACATGCCTTGACTGCTGATGAATTATACAAAGGTTAATGATTTAATTGGCGAGATATCCATCGTCGCAAACAATTCAAATAATATACAAAAACCCCCGAACCTGTTATGAATGAAAAGATCCTTGTTTTTATAAATTTCTGTTGCATTAGTTCTTATTTTACTACAAGTTTTAAAAACAAGGATCTTTTCATTCATAACATATATATGAAACAGACGATGTCAATGTGTTTGTGTGTGTATGTCTGTGTGTGTGTACTGTTTCTGTACGTCCACCTTTCTCGACCTAATTCTATGAAATAGTACACACATCGTGTAAATTTATCATCATATGCCAAGACTAAATTTTCGATCTCCAGCCCAATGTATATAGTTTCCCCCACCCCGTATTTAGCAGGAAAATCGATAAAACTGTAGGTGGGCACGACTTTTTGTAAAAACCAAGGCAAAGTTACGCGCGATCACAATTTTTACTGGATGAGCTGATGTTACGAGGTTTATGTAGAGTGCTTGACAGTTTTACTGCGACATTTGCTTCACACAAAAATTGCAACAAACTGTGAAAAAAATCGATTTTTCCGTACTACTTAAAATAAAAAACTTGAATAACTTCCTCATTTTAACCGATTTTCTTCAAACATGTTGCAAAAAGTTTGCCATCATGCAAGAAATAAGATAGTATGGTTTTAGTCCTGATCATTTCCCTGCGTCTAACAAAAAAAAAAAACCACGAAAAACTGTTGAAAAAGCCCATTTCTCGGTCATTACACCCTGGTTCTTCATACGATGCTTTCCCAATTTGCCTTGTAAATTGCATATGGTACATAAATTATCTTGCGTGAATGTTTGGCTCAGATTATTTCAGTTAAATGGACGAAATCTGCGATAAACTAGCTCCAAAATCGGATTTGGCCATTTAGCCAAAAATTTCTTCGTATGATTCCTTCCTAAACTGGAATTCGATCAACCTCTGATACAAAAATTGTTTGATAAGGATTCTTGAAGCTTTAAAATCACAAAGGACATCTTATTAATCTAAGCTTTAAAGTAAGCGAACGAAGAAGTTTATGCATTTGTACTTGCAGTTGAATCAATCTCTGACGCTTCATCTCTGTTTTTGTTTGATTATGAGATTTGTAAACAATGCCATACTATTTGAAAGGGTTTACGGCTACAGGAAATTTAGTGAATATCTAAAACATTGAAACAATTTAACCCCGAGTAACGAACATACAAGAAGGTTTCGATGGAATTCTTTTATTAAAAACAGCTGCGAAGAAGGACTCACTATAAATAGATTAGGGGCGGGGGAGTAGTTTAGTAAACCAACGGATGATGCATGCAAACATTTCTAGCAGACAGACATTTCTAGACATAGGTGTAGGGATGCACGGTGGAGTAATGGATAGCAGCTTGGATTGAGGAATCGGAGAGCCGTGTTCGAATTCCAGTCGAACACGGTAAAGGTGTGAATCCTCTTTCTTCTCCCTCCAGCTATGGGTAAAAAGAAGGGCAGACTGGGTTTTATAGCCTTGGATGGCAACTGGTCTAGGAGAAGGAAAACCTGCTCTTAGAGGAGGGTGAATGGAGTCTCTCTGAGCCTTGGTTGGCAATCCATTTAGTGTTGGTGTCACCCTTGATAGCCCTAGCGAAGCATCAAGAATTCAGCTATTTGACAAGATTATGAACTACACCAATCAAAGTATTGGTGAGTTCAATCTCGGCTGAGGCCACAAGATGATGATGATACAGGGAATGCGGTTAAACAATTGCAGCCATGTACACCTGGGTGCTTTGGCTAGTATATATATATATATATATATATATATATATATATATATATATATATATACAAACACACACACATACACACACATACACACACATACAGAAAAACCTCTCATCAACGGACTAATAAGGGGATGAGGTGGTCCGTTAAAGCTGATTGTCTGTAGATGGGAAGGGATTATTTTAGAGTCATAAAACCACTATAGTAACTACCAATAGTTATGATCATAATGTAAATACTATAAACATGTATATATGGCATAAATAAATATATACTTAATATAAATATATTAATCAAAATAACAAAAAATATATATATTTCTCATAGGTACTTTCTCACGCACGCACTAATATATCGTACATCGTATACTGTACACTCGTCTTTGTTTACAAATGAAATGGACCCCACCGCTGCTAAGTGGTACCTTTGAAAACTAATGCGACTCTTTCCGCAAATTTTGAAATTTGGAAGTTTTTCCTGCAGATCCTTTTTTTTTTTGCCTGCATATTTTGTCTGTTTTATACAAAGTCCGTTGATGGCGGATTCGTTAATATATATATATATAGATATATATATATATATATATATATATATATATATATATATGAAGAAAAATATACGGAAAACACAAACAAAAATCCTAATATGCAATTATGCTGTTTTAATGTTAATATAAAATCAACGTCGGACGTTTCGGTCTAGTAGACCATCTTCAGGACATATTTATAAAACATAATTAACATTAGACTATATTCAATTCAACATGAAAAGACGATGGACATAAGAGTAAGATTTATGAATATGCATATTAGATTTTTTTTTTTTTTTTTCCGTATATTATATTTGCTTATATATATATATATATATATATATATATATATATATATATATATATATATATATATATATACGTGTATTTCGGCAGCAACTCGGCTTTTATGCAAGTTTCTTTTTTAAAGCGATTGATAATTTAATGTGTTTAAGTTATTTATTCAATTCTTTTTGCGCTCTTATAATTTTCTTCTTTGCTGGACCCAAATTATGTAGAAATTGTCCGAATGTTTTCTATGTCCGAGCGCTTTCGGCTGTTCGTTAAGTCTTTAACAAGGATGGTTTCACTTTTACTTTTAATTGAATATATGGATTTTTTTTATATATGTATCTTGAATAGGAATATTTTAGTTTACATACACGCTCTACACATTGTGGACGTGTCCATAGTTGAGATTACAGAGGGTTGGCTTTTTCTTTTTTGCTAATAATGCTTCCATTATTTTTAGTCTTTTTTACATGAAGGTGAGGCTATTATATTTGTATTATTACTGAGTACGCCCCTATATATATATATATATATATATATATATATATATATATATATATATATATATATATATATATATATTACTTCAAACTTTTATTATATTTGATATTTGCATGTTTAAAATAATAAAAATATCAGGTTAAAATGATTTTATATATATATATATATATATATATTATTCATACATGTTTCATTAAATGATATAGACAAATCTTTTGTATTTATTTTATGTAAATTCTTTACATAACGTCTGATAAGCTTAAATAACTTTATCGTTAAACGAAGAAAGAAAATCACAATATTGATACATATTTTTAATCCAATCTAAGCTTTCGGCTTACATAAGCCATTATCAAAGATGATTATTACTATAAAATATATTAAGCAATACCCGGACAAGAATGTGATGATAGTCTGTTTTTGTTTACATGGATGATTTCCAAGCAACGATAAATACGTGTATATAAGACGCTGGAAGTGAAAATCGCACCGCAGCTCATGACGTCACACATGACTACCCGAGAATGAATTCGAGATGTATTAAGTATGGGAAGCCGTTGGTATAAACCAATGGATTCTGTTATCAATTGTAGACATTTAAGGATATTTGTGGAGATTTCATAGTTTATTTTGTTTAGGTTAGGTTTCAACTGTTTTATGTATATAGCTTCAAGAATTTTTAGTTTTTGTTTGTTGTTTTCATGTTTAAGTATAATTCTGTTTTCGAAAACTCAATTATACTTAAACATTA
Source organism: Acanthosepion pharaonis (assembly GCA_903632075.3). Classification (NCBI taxonomy): domain Eukaryota; kingdom Metazoa; phylum Mollusca; class Cephalopoda; order Sepiida; family Sepiidae; genus Acanthosepion; species Acanthosepion pharaonis. Next base: position 128,896 of record CAHIKZ030000460.1, read on the forward strand.
AAACAATAAACAAAAGTTCCTAACCAACGCGTAGGCATGCGTTTCCCCTGCTGATCGTCCCTCCGTTAGAATCGGTGGTGCCTCTCGTATAATAAAGCGAGTATAAAAAAGCAATTGTCCTTAGTTGATACAGCCTAGGAAGTGAAGTTGGGGTCGGAAAAACTGAGAGCAATGAAGACATGACGGAGAAACCGAAGCTGTGTTTCCAAGATAGCCAACAATAACCCCTTCTCACTTCAGCTCTTCACAAGTTCTCATTGGTCACCCTAAGCGCTTATCGTTAGAACCACATATATGCCTCTTCGATATTCTTCTCAAACTTAGGGGTTACGGTTCAGGCTTCACCTCTATAGGTTAAGATTGACCATTGGTTACACTTCAGCTGCAGACAGGTTTCTTTTGACAAAAAATGGAGAGCATGTGCTGAAATTACGTTTTCGCAGCGGCCGTTCCTTTCTTGATCTCTGTCTTACAACTCTCACTAGTCACAATCCCACCTTCGAGATATTTAAAAGCCTCTAACACCTCGTTGCCCTTATTGCTAATTCTTAAATGACATTGCCGTTTCTGCGTTGATTGATGACCACTGATATTGTTTTATCGAATTTGATTGATAGACCTATTTTGGCGCTTGCTTCTAGCACATTATCCAAAAGCGCTTTCAGTTCTTCTTCTGAGACCGCGTCGTCGACATAACGGAAGTTGTTGACATTGACACCGCCGGCTTTCCAACCGATCATGGGTGATTATCACGCGGAGAATGATCTCGCTATAAAGACTGAAGAATTCGGGCGATTGCACACAGCCTTGTCTCAGGCTTCGTACAATACGTATTCATGATGATACGTAGTGTACGACTTAAATTGCAGCTTGCTGATTCCTGTTTAAATACCTGACCAGTTGAATGTCCTTGCTATCTATTCAAAGTTCCCGCAGAAGTTTCAAGAGCTCTGTATGCTGAAACTTGCCAAATGCTGTCGTGTATTCTATGAAATAGCTACAAACAACCTGTGTTTAATGACTCGTCTTCAAAACATTCCTAGCGTAAAGATGGCGTTTCTGTATCCTTTATCCAGCATGAAACCAAATTGTTCTTCTGAGATCCCTGGTCTCATTTCGATTTTGATTCGCTCTATAATAATGGTAAGGAGAAGCCTTTTCTTTACGAAAGTTTTTCCGGTGCTGATGGCTTGATAAATGTTTATATTCCCCAGCGTATGGTAATTTCGGTAATGCAAAAAAAAAAAAAAAAAAGAATCGAAATGTGTAAAATCGTCTGGTAACCCTCTCGGGGATGCAGGGGTTTAGCCAGGTTGTTGTGCTACTAATCAGATTACCTCGTTGGCCGTTTTGAAGACGAGGCTTTCCCAATTCGAACGTCTATTTTACAATGTTTACTGTAACTATTATTATATTTAAAACTTATTTTTTTCGAATTTATAAACAAATAAACAAATATAATAACAATAATAATAATAATAATAATAATAATACTTCAAATGGGCGTAGAGATGCAACTACTGCACAACACACCGGCTGAAATTGCAAAATACCTAAAAAAGACAGCAAAGACGAATGCCACCGACCAGATACAGAAGCGATGGCAAGATAAACCGCTTCATGGCCAATACACTGCCCGTACCAAACAAGCTGACGTAGACAAAACCCGTACCCATCAGTGGCTACGTAGTGCAGGGTTGAAAGCGGAAACTGAAGGTTTTATCCTTGCTGCGCAGGACCAATGATTGCTAACTAGGAATTATCAAGCACATATACAAAAATATTGTGTCAGCCCAAAATGCAGATTCTGTGATAAATATCCAGAAACGATTGATCATCTTGTATCAGGTTGCACGATGTTGGCACCCACTGAATATGAAACCCGACATGACAGATATCTGCACTGGAAAATCTGCAACGTCTACGGGAAGGAAACTGAAAGAAACTGGTATGAACACCACCCAGACCCGGTTACGGAGATAGGACCTGTTACAATTCTATGGGACTACACAATACACACTGACTGAACAATCAAGGCTAACCGGCCAGATATTGTTATTAAAGACCAGAAACAAAAACGGTGCCTCCTTATTGATATGGCAGTCCCTGCTGAGTGCAATGTATCTTTGAAGATATTCAAAAAGTTGTCAAAGTACAAGGACCTTGAAATAGAAATCTCGAAAATGTGGCATATGGGAACATCAATTGAAGGGATTCCTGGAAGTCCATGCCTCAAGGAGATACAAAAAATTGTTCTGACAAGTACAGCCCACACTTTACGAAGGGCTTTATCTATGCAATTTTTTTTTTTTTTTGCCAGTGGAAAGTGTCATGATGCCATGATGCCGGAAAGAAATGTGTAAACGCCAGAAATCAAAGAAAAAAAAAATAATTCCAACCTAATGGCCACATTGTGGAACGTCGGCATCGTGGTAGGGGATGTCTACCGGGAGTGGTGCTGCAGGACTTATTTCCCTGTGCATGTTCAACTAAGGCGAACTATACAAATCTTCTACATATCTGAGAGCTTTCGTTAGCTATTATTAAGAGTTTTTTTTTTCTCGACTCGTAACGATTGCGTTTTTTTCGGATCTAATGCGGTTCTCTGACGTCGTACATGACCACGTTAGAGAAAGAAATCTCATCATGGTTCTGTTGATAACGTTTCTTTCTCTCACGTGATCATGTACAACGTCATAGAACCGCATTACGAATTTACAACATGCGTCTGCTATTCTCCGACCGTCGGATAGCTAATCTCTATGAAAATATATGAGGATGCCATCTTTGAGGTTGAACATCGCCGTTGTAATGTGCCACATAACGAATCTGATGATGGCTCATGTGAGTCGAAAGCATAGAGCATAAAAGTAATATCCAAATGTTAGACAATTTTTGTCTTTAAAGGATATTTGATTGAATAATTTTGAATTATAATCAGATTTATTTGCTACCACGCAGATATTGGTTTTGTCCGCTGTTCTTAAAGAATATGGTTACGTAGCTCTTTGGCAGTCATTTTTAATTTAATTGTTTTTTGTTGTTTTTTAGGTGCTTCGAAGAGTTTAGCTTACTTATTTTCAACTTGATTTTATTATATACATGGACAAGCTTTTTGGTGTCATGGGGTGTTTCGGTGTTTTGGAAGAGAGAAAATCACCACCTTGATACGTATTATTTTATTCTGAGTACTTTCGACAATGTCATCATCAGGGTATTGTTTATTTCAAGACAAATATTGTAGTGTTCAACATTTTAAATTAAGTGCTCAGAATAAAATAATATGTATCAACAGGGTTATTTTTCTCTCTCCTTTTAAGTATGAAACCAAAAATCTTGTCCATGAATATGAAAGGATCCAATTGAAAATAAGTAGAGAAAACTTGTTTAAATTATTCAATGAACCATGTCTCAAGGAAAAATTTTTCTGAATTTTCCCAAAATATGCATACATATATATATATATATATATATATATATATATATATATATATATATATATATATATATATATATATTCATGAAAAAAAAATGACAATAGGAAAACTAGTAATTGCTTACGCGTTTCGTCCAATGTAGATTTTATCAAAGCAAAATACGAAAATGAAATTAATTGAACAAAGTAACTAATAAAAACAGAATGTCCCTAGCAACTAGAATGTAGAGAAACGCTATTTTCATATTTTTAACTGAAAATAACGTCAGTATTTGTCACGTGTGGAGAATATTATCATTATATCTGTGTGTATGTATTCAACCATTTTCTTTTGATTTTATGAATCTGTTGTGTATATTTGTTTGTAAGAGCATTAATTTTGTTAAGAAAGGTGAAATGGGGAAAAAACAGGTTTTTTCCCACAATATTCTCTTCACGTGACAAATACTGACGTTATTTTCGACATTGGACGAAACGCGTCAGCAATCACTAGTTTTCCTATTGTCATTTTTATTCATGAATATTGTCTTATCTACTGGTTAAATGAGAGAAATTTTCATATATATATATATACAGTAGCGTCCAAAACTAAGGGACAAAATTTTAAAACCTAATATTTGTTAGAAATAACAACTGTGAAAAGCTGAAATTTTGACAACTGGTAGTCGTTATCATCCATAATAACATACTAAAATTTGAATCATTTGCAAAGGATAGAAAAAGAATTATAACAATTATTTATTTATTTTCAAAATAGGATCGTCCAAAAGTAAGGGACAAAATTGAGAAAAACAATGTAAACAGTATGCTATATTCAAATATTTTGATTTCCTCTAAAGAATAAGTCTTACTTAGTCATTTATAAACGTTGCATCAGCCGGCACCATGGCGAAACGCCAAAAACTTGATTACTCTGTGAGACAAACTATTGTGAAGCTACACAAGGAAAAGCACACCATTAGAGAGATTTCAGAGAAAGTGAAACGTTCCAAGAGTGTTGTAGGCAGGGTTGTTAAATCCTACAATGATACTGGCAAAATAGTTAGTGCTTTTAAAACCGGCAGACCCCGCAAAACTTCGGCAAGAGAAGATCGAATAATGCAGCGTATGTCATTAAAAGACCGTTTTAAGTCTTGCACAGAAATTAAAAGGGATATGAATAGTACCTCATGTGTTAATGTGTCAAGACAAACTGTTTGTAGACGACTGCATGAAATAGAGCTGTTTAATCGAACCCCAGAGAAGAAACCAATTGTTAGTTCGAAGAATAAGAAGAGATTAGAGTTTGCAAACAGGTATGTAATTTGGACATATGAAAATTGGGCAAAAGTATTTTTCAGTGATGAAAGCAAGTTTAATTTATTTGGAAATGATGGAAAAAACAATGTAAAGAGACGTATTGGTGAAAGATTAAGTGCAAAGTGTACTAAGAAAACTGTCAAGTTTGTGGGCGGAAGCGTCATGGTATTTGGAATGTTTTCTAGCCAAGATACAACGCCTCTTGTCCTGTTACAAACTCGTGTAAACGCGCAGATCTATAAAAACATTGTTCAAGATCATGTTGTGCCAATCATACAGAATTCAGGTTTCGATAGGGCAACCTTTATGCAAGATAATGCCCCATGTCACAAGGCAAAGGTGGTAATGAGTTACCTTAGCGAGCAAGATTTGGAAATTATGGATTGGCCACCGCAAAGTCCTGATTTAAATCCAATAGAAAATCTTTGGAATACCTTAGGAGTGAAAGTTATGGAAAGAAATCCCACTAACACGGAGGATTTGTGGGTGAAGCTTCAAGAAGAATGGTCTAAAATTAGTATCGAGGATTGTCAAGAACTGATTCGTTCTTGTAGTCGAAGATGTGCAGCTGTCATTGAGAGCAAGGGCTCATTTACTAAATATTGATTGTACATGTATTTTTATTGTTTTTTTGCCGTTTACATTGTTTTTCTCAATTTTGTCCCTTACTTTTGGACGTTCCAAATTTGAAAATAAATAAATAATTGTTATAATTCTTTTTCTATCCTTTGCAAATGATTCAAATTTTTGTATGTTATTATGGATGATACCGACTACCAGTTGTCAAAATTTCAGCTTTTCACAGTTGTTATTTCTAACAAATATTAGGTTTTAAAATTTTGTCCCTTAGTTTTGGACGCTACTGTATATATATATATATATATGTTGATCTGGTTGATCAAATTTCTTAGATAACGTCACATGATATTTTTTAATTTTTATTTGTCTTATAAATTATTTCTGTTTTTAGATTACATCCATCTTTAGTAGACGTTGTAGTCTTAGTTTGTTTGGACTCCGGAGAGAAATTATTTTCGTTACTGTGGAGTTTAACCCCACTTGGTCTGCTAAGACGCCCGTTATGAGACGGTCTATAATTAATATAAAAGGCTAAAAGTATCCCTTTCTCTTACTCTATTTTCTTTCTTTGCTTCAACATGTAGCAGAGTCGACATCGTTCTTTGGCCAGCTGGGGTTAATATCTTATCTCCGGGCGGCTGACGAAAACGCCCCCAACACACACTTTTCCTAGTAGCTTAGTAATCAAATATTTTCTATCCTTTTCCGCTGTGTAGACACTGGTAGATTTTCTCCCTTTTATTAATCATTTATTAGTTATATATATATATATAAAAACATGAAAATATCTCAGCGCTAATATGTATTTAATATTTTTTTTTTGTCTTTGCAAATAGTGACAACCCGTCAATTACATACGAAAGCTTTGGTTGCAGCTGCTTTTAGTTGAGCTTTACTATTTTCTATTTAATCATTTCATCCCAAGAAAAGCGATAATGCCACTAAGACGTAGGTATGGGGTTGTAAGTGGGAGTGAAACACAATGAGAAAACATACTGAGTAGAAAGGACAGAATTCAGCGAGACGGAAGATGGCGATTAAAGTTGCATTTAATTTTTTAAAGAAAGTAGGTGAAAAACAAAAATAAAATAGAAGATTTTTCCAACGAGATATTCATTCCATTATAACTAAAAAAATTAAGGCTGTCTGTGAGGGATGAGCAAATTCCAAATTGGGAGTACCAAAATCAAACAATTACAACATTTGAAATATCTCGGAAGTGTTTTAAATGAGGAGGGGAAGTTTGACACTGAAATCCGAAGAGGCCTTGGGATGGCTAAAGATGCATTAAAAAAGCTAAGCAAAGTATTAAGAAACAGGAAATCTTTAGAAACAAAGAAAATAATACATAACTGTTACGGGATATCAGTCCTCCTCAAAGATGAAGAAGAGACTTGAAGCAGCAGAAATGTGGTTCTACAGGAGGATATTGTGGATATGATGAACTGAAGATATGAGAAAAACGAAGTTTCAGTGAAAAAAAGGAAACGTATACTTATCATCAGGAAAAGACAGATGAAATTTCTAGCGCACAAATGAGGAAAGATGGCTTGGAAATTTTGATACTCGCAAGACAGATTGAAGGAGAAAGGGATAGAGGAAAACAACGCATAACTTATTTAGTGAGATTGACTAAATGGAAGACGGAGCAGGGTCTGGAAGAATTAGAACAAAGACAAAATCTGTTAAGTGCTAAGAAGGACAGAAAAATATGGAAGCCATTGATCGCCAACGTCCTAAACTGATACGGCACATAGAAGAACAGGGAAAGATTTTCAAAGATAACTATCTGCTCATGAACTTCAAGTGTAGATTATAGTAAATATAAATAAATTGATTCTCCCTTAGGTGTTGTATGATAAAATTGAACTAAATTATTATACATTAAATTTAATAAAGAGGTTTGAAATGATTTACGGTAAGAAGACCGTACATTTTTTCTAGGGAAAACATTTTCTTAAAATTCTTTCTTATTCTTTCATTCTCAGTAATACCTTTAGTATCAGTGGTTCTACTGCCTTACGTCGGGTGAAATGAAATGATTAAAAACGAAAAGAAACCTCTATAAAAGCGCTCGACCGTAGGTGCGCACGCGTACTGGAACAAATTTACATCTTTCTGTCTATTCTAGTGTTTTTATTTATTTCTTTTTACTTTCGTAGAATCTTTGTCTTAATCCTTTTCCATCTGCCCTGCTCTCATCACATTTCCATCATTCTATCTATCCATCTATCTATCTATCTATCTATCTATCTATCTATCTATCTATCTATCTATCTATCTATTTCAATCTTTTCTTTATCTATCTATCTATCTATCTATCTATCTATCTATCTATCTATCTATCTATCTATCTATTTCAATCTTTTCTTTATCTATCTATCTTTCTATCTATCTATCTATTTTAATATTTTCTTTATCTATCTATCTATCTATCTATCTATCTATCTATCTATCTATCTATCTATCTGTTTCAATCTTTTCTTTATCTATCTATCTATCTATCTATCTATTTCAATATTTTCTTTATCTATCTATCTTTCTATCTATCTATCTATCTATATATATATATATATATATATCAATCATTTTATACGTTTTTTTTACGCTTATTTTTTTATATCAGACTATTTCATTTTTCCATCTATCTATCTATCTATCTATCTATCTATCTATTTATCTGTCTATTTCTTTTTCTTTATCTATCTATCTATCTATCTATTTCAAATTTTTTATCTTTCATCTATCTATCTATTTAATATTTTTTTATCTATCTATCTATCTATCTATCTATCTATCTATATATATCTATATTTAATATTTTCTATATATATATCTCTATCATCTATTTCAAATTTTCTTTATCTATCTATTATCTATCTATCTATCTATCTATTTTTATATATATATATATATATATATATATATATATATATATATATATCAATTTATTACGTTTTTCTATCTTATTTTTCAAAGTGTATCAGACTATTTCCATTTTTTCCTATCTATCTATCTATCTATCTATCTATCTATCTATCTATCTATCTATCTATCTATCTCATTCACGTTCAGAAACGCTCTTTTGTGTCTTATAGTTTGAGACAGAAAGCAAGGGAGTGAGAGAGAGATTTTTTTTAGTGGCTTCATAAATTTGAAATTATTTTCGTAAAATTTTCTATAATAGGATGTGCAAATAGGATAGATAGAATAGTGAGAATATTAGGGGGGAGTTGCCTTGTCGTATCCTGTCGGCAGTCCCACCCTAAAAAGAAAGACCGGAAGAAGAAACTTCCCCTTCTTGGATCAGCGACTTTTGTGTAACTGACTCAGCATATAAACAGTCCTCAAAAACAGACCATCCGTGAACAGGAAGCCTATTATTTGTAGTATCTGTTCCAGCAGCCGGACCACCGCTCCATCCATCATCGACATCGGGATTAGCAGTTCCAGCTCCAACCATCAGCAGCAACAGCTGCAGCCTGGATATGCGACAAATTGTCATTTTCACCACAACACTTTTCAATTACAAAAACTGACCTTTTCAGGACAACGTTCTTTTTTAATCTCGAGGTGAACATGCAGATAATTTTTTGCCTAGTGAACGGTAACCGCATTTTGTCAATGCATTTTCTTTAACGAAAATAAACTTGGCAATATATATATATATATATATATATATATATATATATATATAGATAGATAGATAGATAATATTAGTGGAAAATATACATACATATGCAAAATATATATAAAAAAAAAATAACCATACATGTATATTTTCAGAAAAAATTTTCCAAGAGGAAGAATCCAAGAGAACTCAATGTCCAGGTAGAACTAAAATGGAATTAAACATTGGACAGAGTAAGGACAATTGTAAAACGATTCCAAAAGGTAAATAAACACTATATATATATATATATATATATATATATATATATATATATATATATATATATATATATATATACATACTCAAATCTTGTTTTTTTTGTTATCTTCCTTCATTCAGTATCTGTTTGCAGTCCATTATAACCTAACTATTTGTTTTTATTCTAAATTTTTAAAATTTTTTGAAAAACCTCTGAAATTTGTAATCTCTCAAATGAAAAGCAACAACATATATAATTAACGCAAACGGGAGATCTTTTCTTTTCATGAGTTACGAATTAAACTGAGAACTGAACTAATAACTAATTATTTATTATACAGAAACTACAGAAGACGACTTACTTTTCTTTTTTTTTTCTTTTCCTGTTATATATTCCCATAACAGCGTGGGCGATCAGAACTCGTTGTCAATATTTGTATTGATAATGAAAGCATCTGCTGCTACAGTGCCAACATTGGACACCTCAGCGTGGTGTAATGGTTAGCAAGCTTGTCTTGCTATGTCAGTTACTACTGAAACGTGAGTTCGATCCTCACTGAATATCCTATGCTTTCGGCCTTGTGCCACATCTAATCTACGCTTGGAAAATCTCTACAGAGCCAACATATTCGTGGTTACATCCCTTGGGAAAAATCACGACTATCAATTATCATTAGAAAAAAAAAGAGTACACAGCAGTCAAATAATTACAAATTATGAAAACGATATTGAATCAGAAGACAGGTAATCATCGACACTATATGCTGATTTTCTAAGCCTAGCATATAGTGGCAGAAGGCCTAAATTATGCGGCACCCAGTAAGGATCGAACTCACTATTCAGATCTAATTGATCAAGAAACGTTGAGGTGCGCAATGCCTGACAATATATGAAGTTTTTTTATTAAAATCGGTGCAAATTGCACTTTGGAATTTAAAAAAAATCATCTCACCTCATATAAGGCACGGTGGAGTAATGTATAGCGGTTTGGATTGAGGAATCGGAGAGCCGAGTTCGAATTCCAGTCAGTACGTGCTAATACCCTTGGGAAAGGAGTGAATCCTCTTCTTCTCCCTCCAGCTCTGGGAAAATAGCAGGACAGGCTGGGTTCTATAGCCTTGGATGGCAACTGGTCTTGAAGAAGGAAAACTTTGAATTCAAAACCTGCGGAGGGTCGTTTGGGGACCTTGTGGAACGTAGTGCACCAGGTCTCTGTATTCGGCCCTTCAAAAGTGTGGATGGTCCTGCACGAAACCTTCGCCACTATAATCAAATCTCATGTGCTATACATGTGGGTTTGGGACTGCTTCTGTTTTCAGCATTGTTCTATTTTGGTTAATGTCAGATCACTCTACTAGTACTACTGATATCACGTAGGCCAGTACTACTTGAGGCACTGTTAGGTCATCTTCAACTAAACCGGCTCACCCACCAGGCTTTTCTGGTGAGGAGGGTGTCTAGACACTCAGCAGGATTATAAAAAAGTAGTTGTCAAATGATGGATGACTATTCTTGTAGGGTTAAGGTCTATCTAACTCAATGAGGTAGATTGGGCTGTGTAGTTATGGATGCACTCGATTGGGTGGTGATAGGCTGAGTGGAAGGGGTTCTGGCTAAAGTTAATATAATGGACAGGGCGCAGTGGTCCCGCTATAATAGCCACGAGTCTGTGTTCATGATGAGCCTTCCAATTTGGAGGACATTGGTTATGATTTGAGCTGAAGAAAGACCTCTCCGGCTTTTAACCATGATGTGTGGAAGAAAACCGTTCTGATGCTCAGCCGCTTTCTGGTTCTACTATTTCGCCACTCATCGTGCAGATGATGATGATAATGAAGATGATGATGAGGAGGAGGATTTTGGATATCTGAATTGGATACTGAATGTCGACAGCTGGTAGCGGTAGCCCACACTCTGAGC
>CAHIKZ030000460.1:145000-202500 GCA_903632075.3 Acanthosepion pharaonis
TGTGTAACGATGGAATCATACTTTTTTTAAAAAATTATAATCTAGCCTCTACTTGTGTATTGAGCACTTAAAAAAAAATAAACACAAAATACTAAAGAACTTGGACCATTAATCTTTCGTATTTTATCAATATATTTGCATATATGCACACACAAACACACACACACACACACACACACACACACACACACATACATATATATATATATATATATATATATATATATATATATATATATATACCTAGTGAGCCCAGACAAACCTACCTAGGTTTAACCTAAACGGATCGTCAGGGAAAGTAAGGCTTATTTTTTCATATCTATCTATCTATCAATCTATCTAAGAAAGCCTTACTTTCCCTGACGATCCGTTTAAGTGAAACCTCGGTAGGTTTCTCTGGCTCACTAGGTGTATCTAGGTCTGCTCTACGGTTGTATTGAGCGCTTTTGTTAGTTAGTTGTTTACTCGTATCGGGTTTTTTTCTTTGGGCTTCAAACCTGCACCTTTGCGATTTTTTTGTCGGCAGAAGTCCATGTTTGTAGCTCTTTCTTTTTTAAAACCTTTTTTCCCTTGAGATTGATTTGATTATTAGCAAATCAAAAATTCGAGGGTTTTTCGAAACGGGTCTAGTTATCTATAATATATATATATATATATATATATATATATATATATATATATATATATATATAAAATAAATTACAAAACAATCTTGTTGTGTATGTGTACCAAACAACTGTTTAAAATTTGGTTTCAAAAATATGTGAGTGAATGTTCGTACGTATGTACGTGTTTATGTATCTATGTTTCATTACGTTTCTTCAAGGAAACGCGCAGTGCCCTACACAAAGAGGAAAACACAATCTTATGCGAGAGCCTACATTATTGTAGTATCCGCTAAAAATAAAAAGTCAAAAAGAGGGTTTTAGGAAAGAATTTGCCAAGTATTTATAGTGTTGAGAGAGCGTCCCCCAGGAACAGTTTGGACAGTTATGAAATTAAGCAGGTGTTAATGCCGACAATATCTCTATGTGACATTAAATATTGAATTCCCTTACAGATATAAAAATTGAAGCCTGCAAATCTACACGTGCATACACACAACATACACGTATATGATGGTAGAAAGACAGCTCGTAGTTGCCGAATAAGGCATGTCCACATACACAACAAAAGCAATTAACCAGCAAACGGATACTAAGCCGTTGTCCACGCACGCAAAGAAACATTAGGCTGACTGTCATAAAATAAGTCTGTCTACACATCTCACAAGTACTACGAACACTTAGTTACTTTATAAAACAAACTTTACTGAAAAGGAAAAGTGAGCATTTTATTGCTATCGTACATTTTTTTTTAATATATATATATATATATATATATATATATATATATATATATAAAGAAATATAGTCTTAAGGTGTGCTATATTTATGGAATAAAGTGCTCAATATCAGAGATAGAGCGTGTGTAAATATAAAAGTGAACATAGAAGTCAACACTTAGAGTCTGTTTCATGCTATATGCAATCGTCAGGCCAAATATGCTGTTATTTTTCTCGGCTATTTATATATATATATATATACGGGTTAGTGGTGCATTGTGGGTATTCTATTATGGCGGTTATTTTACCGGAAGTCGTTTGTTCATTTATTTGTGTCAAATTATATTGCTCGTTTTTATTTTTGTTTCTTATTTTATTTATTTATTTATTTATTAACGTAGTAAAAATTTGTTTATATCACTTATTTAACAGTTTTGTTTTGGTTTTAGAATTTAATTAAAGCTATTTGTTCAATTTTGGGGTTGGTTGTTGTAGTTCATTCTAACTATTATTTATTATAAAAGAATTCGAACTTGTCTCATCTCAACACATATTCATTTTCTTGTCTCTAAATTACTGTGATTCCCACGGAAAGATAGTCGTCTGTTTTCCCGCTGCTTTTTTTACGGATATGAATTGAAGCTACGTTTTCTTCTACACATGGCCACTCTACCCTGATATTTAGTTTATAGATTGTGTTGGGGTGTGGATAACCCTATATGCCTTTCCCAAGGATTTGAAAGTATCCTTAGATTAAAAAAAAATCATTACCCTCAATGATAACAGATATATTCCGTTTGGAATTAGGATTTTACTTTATATTGAAAATCATTTTCTTCCTTATTTGCAGCGCTAAATCTTTTTTTTTTAAATGAAACTTAATGTTTCAAAATCCGATGCTAAATACTCAATTTGTTACTGACGAAATTATTCTGTTCTTTTCAGTAATGAACATATTTAAAGGAAGCTTAATGGAGTCGTAGAACTGAGATTAAGTTTAAGATCCGGCTTTTTCCGTTCCTTCCGTGATAATGCCCTTGAAAAAACGTGAATTCATCTCATCTCTTTCAACTCATGCTCTTCCCTAGAAGAAAGCGTAACGGATTTCGAATTCCATCAAAGCAGGAAAGTTAGGATTGTGCGGATATAGTCCTGATAGAGCAAGCATAATCTTCTTTGGTCTAATCTGACTCTTGTAAAAATAAAACATGGTAGGAGAAATTAGGTACTTCCTGGGGCGACAATAATGAGTTAACCATTTTCCGACATCTTTAAAAATGAATTTAATATATGAGTTCCTCTTAAGGTCCTGAATCATTGAAAGTCGAACCGTTTATCGCCATTTTTGTAAGATTATTCATCGATATGTACACGTCGATTTATATACTTTCGTCGATATATACATATATGTTAAATAGGATAAATACACGAATAAGGTTTCCCTAATAATAAAAAAAATGAAATATATAAAATCTTGTCATTTCTAATTAAATTTGTCGTCAGAAACAATACTCAAATCATGCAGATAGAATCAAATGGTTTTCTGGCCTGTTAGGAGAGTTAATTTTCTGGATTAAAAACGAAAAGACAAATAGGATAGACTTCTCAGCCAGCAGGCCCTTTTTTTTTTTTTTTGTTTTTTTTTTTTTTTTTTTTTTTATTAATGGCCAGGCGTCTGAATCAGCCCTTCCTCAAGGCATACCCTTTTTCTCCTTCAAATTAACGATCTGCCTAAAAACGTTGACAGGTAGGTATTAAATATCTATATGGTTTATACCAATGTTTATGTGTGCGTTGGAACGAAAGAACATTTATTCGAACTGCTGCTTTGGGGATTATTCTTGAGAGAGATTATTTCCCCGGTCACTAAAATCTTAACCTTTTCAAATCTTTATCACCCGTTATCAATCCTTCATATGCTTATAATCTGCCCTTCTTACTTCTTCGTTTTATGCACATCAAAGAAATATATTTCAGTTACCCTCTACCTTCAGTGGTTTTAGGGCCTTGTTTAGAATGAACTATTGCGTAAACAAAAAGGCTGATTTATCAAGCTTTGGTGACAACTCCACTAGTAGAAGGTCAAATCTGCGTTCAAGAAAATGGTAAAGGAAGCAAAAAGGACACCCTCTCAAAAAGCTTTTGAAATTCACTGAACTTAGCAATAAACCGCGTCAATTTCTTTTTATCAAATATGACGACTGCAATTGCTGAGCAGCAAGAACTCTATCTAGAGTATCTACATAAGCTTAAATTTGTCTGGAATGCAGTGAGGCTAAAAGGGAGTTTTACAAGCAAGAAATGCAAGAGAAGTTACTGTTAGCATAGAACTTACGACTACATCTAGCCAGTTCAACTGTAAACTGACGAAATATTGTCGGCAGTCTAGTGTTGCGCTTAAATTTTTAAAAATCTAGGTACCATAGCGAAGAGCTCATTCGAACAATTACCATGAAAGTATTTAGAGAAAAGACATAGAGAGACTACCTTACGGAGATGGGAAAGTGATTGTAGCTGAGCCACCAGATAAGCACCAATAATATTGCAGATTTTTCTTTGGACCTTATCAAAGAACTGAAAGTAAATAGCAGGGGTATCGAGCCATATGTGGCAGCAATATTCTAAGCATGGAAGAATGGTAGACAGTTATTGATCGGCTCGTTTGTACTGACTTCAAGTGAGCATTGTCCCGCCGAGAGACTGAATACACAATTACTATGCCACCGAATTGACAAACTAAGTGTTTAATGCATTAAACTATTTCCGGTGGGACAATCCAGAGTTTATAACGCTCAGACTTAGAAGCAAGCTGCCTGCTGACGCGTGGTTCTGCTCCCGCTTTTCACATTTGTGTGCACCCGCCGAGGCGTCACTTTTCTTCTCCGGCTGCTGCTTGCTGAGCAATCCTTACTGTTGTTTCTGTATCTTTCTTTCTTTTTTTCTTTGTTTCATTCTTAAAGGATCTCATAAAAGATATATTTCTAATGCGGACCTATTGAAAATACCCTCACAGCCTAGCAGATTCCCTGAATATTTTATACGATACATGCTCTAGTCTTCCTTCTTTAATATTTTTTTTTTATTTCAAAGGATTTGATGATAACATTTTTTTTATTCTATATATGGTCAGCTATATCTGATTTAATTGTTTCACAACATAATTATGGATTTTCGATGATTCTCCAACCTCACATTCATTCAATGTGTTTTATTCTGTGAACATACTGAAGGGAAGATAATATGTTTAAAACAAGAACGTACAGATTTAATGAAGACTGGAAAAAGCCGCGAAAATTCAGCGGTTTTCCTATTCCAATTTTCTGATGAAGGTTTATTCTTCAGTTAATGATTAAATAAGTTCAGGGCGAGTTCTATTACAATAAAATATCCGCAGAAACTACCCTATCGCATCGTTAAATATTTGAGCTTAATATCTTTAACAAAATATTGCAATGGCAATCATAAATAGGAATGATGGTCGTTATTTTAAGAAGTGGGTACAAATAGAAAGATTTATAATTAACAACTTTTTTCTACTTCACTGAAACAGTGGTTAAACATTACTATCTATCTATCTATCTATCTATCTATCTATCTATATATATATATATATATATATATATATAAAAAGTGAACATAGAAGTCAACACATTAGGCGACAGTCTGTTTCATGCTATATGCAATCGTCAGGCAGTCGTGGCCTGACGATTGCATATTATTATATTTACACACGCTCTATCTCTTATATTGAGCATTTTATCCCGTAAATATAGCACATTTAAAGACTATATATATATATATATATATATATATATATATATATATATATATATATATATATATATCTTCTTTTGTCTTTCATTTTACCAATGAAATCACGTTGCGTATGACTTTTGTTTTTCTAGACAATCAAAACGGAACAGTTTATTATTTATCAGGTTTTGGCGATAAATACTTCTTTCTTTCTAATTTTCTAATTTTCTTTTTTCTTTCTTTCTTTCTTTCTTTCTTTCTTTCTAGCCAAATCCCCTTTTTACCAACATTTGTCTTAATAATAATTTTAAAATAATTCAGGAGACGATGTTATTATTTTTTTTTTTATGGTTACTGGATTTGGGGCGATTTCCTTACTCGGTTTCCGTTGTCCGCTACTCTGAGTTTAAAAAAAATGACACATTTTATCGCAGTCGACAAGATTTCGACAACCAAAAGCTAAATGACGTTGCCACTATCGTTTTGTGATTAACACCCTCCCCCTTTCGCGATCGTGATGGAAGCGATCCCGCGGTCTGTAAGCGGGAGACGATGGAGTAGGAGACAGTATAAGATCTCTTCTCGCTGCGACGTTCCGTTTTCCTTCTCGGCTTTTTCGGCTAAGATCAAAGTAGTATCTGTTCTTAAAAGCTTAATCGGATTCACTTTCCCTCTTTCTCTCTTTCCCTACTTTTACATTTGTTCTTTCTTTCTTTTATTTCATTCATTTTCTCTCTGAAACCAAGTAGTGTTTCTTTCCACGCGACAAAAACGAATTAGTTCATTATTTCTGAAGCACTGACAGGGCGAAGGGAGAGTCAATACGATATTTATTAAAGGAAGAACTGGAAAACGAAATGAAAGACTGGGAATTTGGGAGAAGATTCAGCCTTGACCGAATGCAGTTGACTGATGATCATGATGATAGTGATGATGGTGGTAGAGGAGGTTTTAATGGTGATGCTGCTACTGATAATGATGATGAAGTTGACAGGATATGGATTAAAAAATTTTAAAAAAAATGACTATATTCCGATTTCAAATTCAGATTGCAGTAAGATAAAGTTTAATAAATAATTAATTCTTCACTTACACCAGAATTTGCACATTCTCCATCCATTCATTTTTCCTCTCAGTCTTTCTCTCTTTCTTTCTTTTTACCTCTTTTTCTCTCTTTTTCTCTTTCTCTCTCAGTCTCTCTGTATCTCTTTCTCTGCGTACATTTTAAAAAGAACGAAAGATTCATTTTTTTATAAATTCTGCCCATGAGGTCAATGGTTGTATAAAAAAGACAAGATTTTTCTTTTAAATACAAAAGTTTTTTTTTAAAGTCTACACAGCAACGTATAATGTATATATATATATATATATATATATATATATATATATATATATATATATATATATATATATGAATATTCATATATATATATATATATATATATATATATATGAATGTATATATATATATATATACACAAAAATATACACACACACACACATATATATATATATATGAATATATATATATATATATATATATATATATATATATATATAACATGTATATGTGTATACATACATACACAAACATACACACACACACACACACACATATATATATATATATATATATATATATATGAATCTGCATATATATATATATATATATGAATATATATATATAAACATGTATATGTGTGTATACATACATACAAAACATATATATATATATATATAAATATGTTTATATATATATGTATATATATATAAACATGTATATATGTGTGTATACATACATACACACACATACACACAAACACACACACACACACATATATATATATATATATATATATATATATATATATATATATATATATATATATATTATAGACACGTATGTCTGTTTTCGTTGTTTTTGTTTTATTTCCTGTGGAGAAAATTGTGGCTCTCAAATAGTTTTGATAATGTTGGTTGTGGTTGGAAGGTGGAAATGGAAGCCGCGCGCTCGTGTCGCACGTCAAGGTAAATGACACATTTCACGTCAATTATGTTCCTTCTACTCACCACGAAGGAAACAGACTTTTTTTTTTTCCCGTGAAGAACTTTTCTCTTCCTACCATTATAATTTTACATGTAAAAAAGCAAACAAAGGATTTCTCCATAAAATCATCTTCGTTAGAGTAAAAGCTTTAGATTAGAAGGTATGTCTCTATATGTCTACGTAGATAGTAAAGAGATAGATATAAATAAATAGCTAAAGACTGAAGCAGAAAGATTAAAGAGTAAAAGTGGATTAGATACTTGTGACAGATTTAAAACAAAGTAATATATATATATCGACAAAAAGAAATCAAGGAACAAATAGCGGTGTATATATATATATATATATATATATATATATATATATATATATATATATATGTAAGTATTTATATAGCAAGATAGAAAATTACTGAGGTGTGAGATAGATAGACACAGACACACACATACACATTCACAAGGATAGATAGATGATAGATAGATAGATAGATAGATAGATGATAGATATGAATACGCTTGGTTAGTAAGATAGATAGAATAGATAAGAATAGATAGATAGATAGATAGATAGATATGAATACGCTTGGTTAGATAGATAGATAGATAGATAGATAGATAGATAGATAGATAGATGGATGAATGAATGAATATGAATACTCTTGGTCAGATAGATAAATAGATAAGAACAGGCTGAGATAGATAGATAGATAGATAGATAGATAGATGATAGATAGATAGATAGATAGATATGAATACGCTTGTTTAGATAGATAGATAGATAGATAGATAGATAGATAGATAGATAGATATGAATACGCTTCCTTAGATAGATTGATAGATAAATAGATAGATATGAATACTCTTGCTCAGATAGATAGATAGATCGATAGATAGATAAATAGATAGATATGAATACTCTTGGTCAGATAGATAGATAGATAGATAGATAGATAGATAGATAGATGTACAGAGTGATATTTTAGATAGTTTATCTACAACTTACACCCGGTTGTATATCTTATACGAAAATTAGAAAAATTAAATTGAGAGACTTGTCGGTTGAATTTACCAAAATTTGTTAGTAAGAATTCTTGTTGGCTAAATATATTTCACACACACAAATAGACATACATACGGGAACACACACACACTGACACACACAGACACTCTTTTTTTTCGAGTACATTCGCCTGAGTGATCGACTTTACCATCCCTTTTGCAGACTGCTACTCAGGCACATTTCTGAGAAGATGAAATTCTGCATTGTCTTGTCTACTAAGGATTTTAATGCTAAATTAAAAAAATAACACCAACTTATTGCATTTTGTTTAGGAATTCACGGAAATTGATAACTTTGATTTTAAATCGAGTTGAAATTAGTTCCGAGTTGAAATTAGTTCCGAACTGAAATTAATTCCGAGTTAAAATTAGTTACGAGTTAATATTAGATCCAAGTTGAAATTAACTCCGAGGCGAAATTAGTTACGAGTTGAAATTAGTTCCAAGTTGAAATTAATTCCGAGTTGAAATTAGTTACGAGTTGAAATCACTAACGCGTTGAAATTAATTTCCAGTTGAAATTAGTTTCATTGTTGAAATTAGTTCCGGGTTGAAATTACTTCTGTCACTCGTTTGAAAAGGAAACTTGATAAACAAAAACAGAAATTATTTATGACTAATATAATATCTAATCTAATATTTTGTGGGTTTTTAGGAGCTCGTAAGTTTTATAATCCTTATATGCACACATTTTATATATTCCAAAGTTGTCATAGCCGGAGGTCACAGTGGGGACAAGTTCTCACTATCTATAAAATACTTGTTTGGAATGCATCTCAAATAGCCTCTGGTCATTATGTCCAGCTACAAGTGGGAGAATGTGGGAAGGCGGACAACTGGTGGCTGATAACCAGCTGCTTCGGTTAGATGGAGCTGTCGGAATATGATATGACAGTAAATCCAGACAGAAAACCCTGAATGTAGCTCCGAAGACAGGTGGCTCTCAACAGTGAAAACTTTACATCATGTCCTGCAGCCAAGCTGTGCCACAAAGTGTAATGCGATGTAATCCTTTGGATCATGTCCGTACGACCAGGAAGGGTGGCATGCCGTCTGGGCAGCTCACGGTCTCCATATACCATTGCCCAGGCCTACGCTCTAGAGAGATCACCCAGTTTTACTATCAAAGGACAGAATGGTGAGGAAACAGGGCGTGCTACCTTTATCTTGCGAGATAAACGGATGCCTACTTAAATAACTTTTACAGTAGCAAAGAATAATGTATTATAAACATTTGAATACCTTAAAAATAACTAAAATAAAAATGAAATACGGTCTCAAATGAATGACAAACGCAGGAATGAAATATAGCAAATAAATGTATTGACATAATAATACAATTGGTAATACGGTTAGTAGATCCAGAAATGCGGTTAGTAGCGATAATAATATATATACAGTGTGGGAAATTCGGTATCGAAGTATAACTTCCTTCTGAGTCTACGTGCTCGCAACTGTGACTCCTACAAAGCGTTTACCTCACACTATCACAGTATCACTTCCGACGACCGGGTATTCACCGGCAGCTGTACAAGTACACACTGGTCGAATCCACTTGTATGAAAAAGGGGTGGACCCCATAACACTATGTGTGATAACAAGTGCTAGAGAATCCATCTGTGAGTGTCAAAAGGAGGGAACCTGTACAATCACTTACCCTAGGGGCCATGAAGATTCATTGATAGTAAAGAAAAGGGAGCTCCAGTGAGATTCGATTATCCACGTCCTGAAGATGTAAATTATTATCACTGAACCTAATATAATCATTGTGAATTTGCCTCACGAATGTAAACAGTCATAAATTGTAGAAGTTCTACAAATATTATCGGCACAGGATATTCAATGATACACTGAATCGTTTTTCTTATCTTGATTAACATGTAATCTACTGAAGAAGGCTTTTAAGAAACACATTATTTTTATGTTCGTTTAAAATACAATCCATTAATCTCAAAGCTGATGATTGTATTGGTCAAGAAAGCAGCTTACTTTATCACACATTGTCGGCTACTCTCATCAGGTTTGACACTATTGGATGTCAATATTAATTTTCATTTATAACGTGACTAAAACGACAAATCAGCGGAAATCCTCAGTAATATCACGGAATTTTTCGTACTGGAACACGTGTTGATTTTGCAGCATGCATTTAGCAAATGGAAACATACACCTTCAATGCCCAGTAGAAAAAAAAAACAACAGAATGTCTAGCTTTGATTTACATGGAATCCATATAATGGTAATAATATTCAGGAAACATTTGGAATTCATTGACTGTGTAGCCAGTTCTTCTGTTGGCTGAAATTTATAATAGATTTTTATTAAAAGATTTTAAAAGACAATATATCTTTCATGTACACTTTTATCGGTCTTACCAGCAATGATAGGAGCTTTCTCTGTAAAATTATTTTTGAAAAAGTGTGCGACGTCAATATCTTGTGTGACGTCGTCCCCCCTGGTCGCAGCGTCGACTGTGTCGTTCGATCTCGTTCGCGGCGCCAATTGTGACGTGACGTGGTCCGGCGTTCTGATCCTATGATCACGACCAGTTGTGACGTCTTTGCCGCGGCGTCAGCTGTTCGCTCCTAGCTGCTCCAAGTGTGACGTTCTAACCCTTTGGTTAGATGAATACCAGCCTCGTTGTTCCCAACCCGCTTCCAACGCCTGGTTACCAGGGTAACTACACTGATCTCCGGTCTGTCTACCCACGTTGTGATTAGATCTTAGACAGACGGGATCAAACAGGGATTGGGCCGTATGCAAGCTGAGTCCAACGGGGGTGATAAACACACAAGAAAAATAAAAGTTCACAAGGTCCAAAATATTATTGAAAAAAGGTAACAACTTTTTATATCTAATTGTTCGTTACAAGATTATTCATACCTCCCGACCCGTTCTGTGGACCGTGGCACCACGCTTCTACCATACAACTTTAAGGCTTCGAGTTGCTTGCTCTCTAGAAATTTGCATTTCGGGGTGTGGTTTGGTTTCAACACTGGGCGCTCATCTCTACCTGTCGTTCACGGCTGATTTCTCTCGCCGTCCGTGGCTGCAACTAACTCTCTCTTCAGAGTCTGAATTATTGTTCACTCATCTCTGCCGTCAGTGCGCGAATTAACTTCTTCTCTTCGGCTTCGGTTGGACGAGCTTATTCACTTCGGCTTGGATTGGACGAGCTTATTCACTTCGGCTTGGGTTGGGCGAATTTCTTCACTTCGACTTGGGTTGGACGAATTTCTCTTCTTAGGCTTGGTTTGGTTCCAACTTCTCCACTTAGGCCAAACGGGCTGCTTCACTTTGGCTTCTCTTGCCGCAAAGGGGACTAATGAACAGGGCCCGCCATCCGCGCTGCAACTCCAACTTCATCCGCGGCGCAACTGCAACTTCATCCGCGGCGCAACTGCAACTAATTTCAGTCGGTTAGGGTCCTGCTTTTATTGAGGCAGTCAAAAACTGGGGTGGGTCTGTCGGCGCCAGGGTTTTCTTGATAATTCTAAAGACGTATTATTTCTGATTAGGGATTTTCCATTGTCGGTAACTTACTTTCACTCCTACTTCCTTACTGTGCCTCTTGGGGGGGGGCGTATACCCGCTTCCCCTGGTCCTTCGTATGTCAGGTGACCGCTCTCGACCAATGGGGTCCTGGTCGGGGGTCTCTCCTCCTCCCTCATGTATCATGTGACCGCCCTCGGCCAATGAAGCTCTGGTCGGTATCTTTCCTCCTTCCTTCGTGACGTCTTTAATCGGGCGTGGACAATCCGTGGCTTTGTTCTGGGGGAAGAAACACCTTGCTTAAAAAAACAAAATTTAAATTGTCCTTTTCGTACGAAAATGACGATCCCGGTTTCTTTTACACGTGGTATCTGTTAAAACAGCCTATCGCTAATTGGATACGATCTAAGAAAGAATTTCTTAGACCTGTCGGCGGCAATCTGAACGCAACAAAATATTTCATTCTCTTCCGGCCGATAATAAAATCTGTATTATCTCAAAAAGCGACATCACCTTGGGTGGCTGTACTTTCAATTCTGGTATAGTCTGGGTTCTTGTATTAATGCTTTGTTTCATATCTTAGATACACTTCCCCATCTGTTACCTATCATCTCAATGACACCCTTTTCATTTGTTACTTATCAATATTTTTTTTCATTGTCCCTAAAATTTTATTTCTTCAACCAAATTGATAACAAACTTCCATTTTTCGTGGACACCGAAGTAGGTCAGGTGCTTGACCTGATATTTTGACATCTGATATATGCCAGTCGAGCCCGTGTGTTTTCTTACGACCTGGTTTCGTATTATTTATTTTTTCTCTTTTCTTTCCTTTTTCTCTTCCTTTCTTTCTTTCTCTCAGATCGTCTGAATGCAAAGAAAAATTATTCTCAACCCCGAAAATTTTTTTAGCTCTAAATAATTCTCAAATGGTTAACAAACCGAAAAAACAAATCATATATTTATGAACATCTCTTTTCAGCTTTCTAATTATGCATGGTGCCACACTTGTTTATGCCATTATTTTCTCTTCCAGATACATATGTCATTTTAGTATTTGTTCTTTTTGACAGTCAGAAAGTGCTGGGGTCTCCGTTATTTGGTATGGTTCTTTAGCTCCAGTTAAAAAACGTTGGAATATGGATGGTCCTCGCTAAGACCTACAGGTTTCATACTTTCAAAGCCATTCTTAATCAGTGTTCTTAAATGGCTACTGAATATTGGTGACAGTTTTGATATTTCTGAATGTATCTGGAGCCATACATAACATCCATATTTAATTCTCGATCTGACGAGGCTATTTAAGTACATGACTAGAAGTTTTAGGTCAATGTTTTGGTTTTGAAGCCATTTGTAGTGTTGGCTGAAACTACTTCAAACACAACCTATTCTACGTTCAATTTCATTATTTCATATTTGTCTTGGCAACTGCACACACCACTGCAAATGAAGTGTTTAATATTTACTAATTCCACATTTTGAAGAGTCATGATGCATTCAGCGTATATACTGCTTTCGTTCCAGTCATAGTTACTTTCTTGTAAAGGTATATCTTGAGTTTTATTTCTTGAAATAATTGGTAGAGAATATTGATCGTTTTAGAGATCATTATATAAATAGCCATGCCGTCAAGATAGCACACAGCACACCTCCATCCTGTGTATATTAGGGCAGATTGATTTTCCCTTTGTTCTGCAATCATTGTGAAAGCTGTGGATTGATGTGTTAAGTACTAACACTAAGTATTAGATTTATATGTTTCATCAATTTTTGAGCATTTAATTTTAAATATCATCTGAAAACGTGTACAGAAATATCTAATTTCTTCAGGTTTTGTTTTCTTAAAACTGACTCCAAAGTTTTACTATTTCAATAATAATTTAAAATAAACTTGATATATTTCGTATTAGATGCATTGAATTGAAAATGCATTAAAACCAGAATTATAATTATGAATTACCACAAGCAAAAACTGCATTTTTTTTTCTATATCCGATAAGTAAAAAATTGTGTAAAATGTAAAAGATTACAAAAAAGGGTTCTCAATGAATTTGATCATTTGTTAGATTATAATTGATAAAAAAATAGATATAAGTGTATTTTAAGACATTTTTTTATGTTTATACGTTCTTTTTACAGATACAAATATTTAGGTAAATGTTCTGTTTATAATAAACAGTATTAACTACATTTACCGGCTAGAATATCTGAGAAATTTTCTTAGAAAATATGCGTCCTCGGACAGGAATCCAACCCGTATCCTATACGGAACCGTCATATAGCCTGACGTGCTTTTACCGATTTAGCCACAGAGGAGCGTTTCGGTTTGCAAGGTCGATTTTAGTGTTTTTAAAATACATATTCTCTATGATTTTCTCAGGTACATTCATATCAGCTCGATGCGTATCCAAGTGTAAACAAATGACGTCACACATCATGAAATGGACAAAGTCCGACAATCATTTTAAGACATTTTTTTATGTTTATACGTTCTTTTTCTATGAAAATTTCTCGGACATTCAGGCCAGTAAATGTGATTAATACTGTTTATTATAAACAGAGCATTTATTTAAATATTTGTATATATAAAAAAGAACATAAAAACATAAAAAATGTCTTAAAATAAAAGCTTATATAACAACATAATACTGCTGGGAACAAATTATAAAAAAATGTTTTAAATTTGCATTGTTTATTCAAAACCACACTAAAAATACTGTATTGTATAGCATATAATATCATAATATAGATAAATTGTTCAATATAATTTCCTATTGAATTAAATAAAGGTCTTATTTGATGACTCAATGATTTAATAATAATGTAATGGTGCCAGGCATCCTGTCCATATACAGTTTCTAAAGTTCAGTAACTTATATATTTCATATGACTGTGGTTTTCCCTGGTCACCGGAATTAAATTCCAATGCAAGGATTTTGAACTTAAACTTAATCATATAAACTGGTTTCCTCAAGAGAGAGTAAGATTTTGGAAAAGAATATTTACTGTCATGATCATATCAAATCGCAAGTTTCAAATTGAGAGTAATACTATGTTTCCTAAATCGACCTGCTCGAGTGTACATCGTCATCAGAAGGGAGATTCCTCAAAATATTTTGATCGCAATGAAGCCAAATTCAGTCTGCGAGGTTTGCTAGAGGATGAGAAAATAAACTGCTTGTCTTCAGTGGCAACTCAGAAGAGTTTTTTTTTTTTTTAATAGTTCCATTTTTAAGAGTATATTATCAAAATCTATTCTGTAAAATTGGAACAAACATAGTTGAAGCTCGGACACGACAATCCACGTACACACAATGGAAATCTTCTTTATTCTCTACGTAATTCAGGATTGAAGACATGAAATACCACTCAGACAACTTCTTCTGTAAAACGTGTGGAACAAATTCTCAAGACGAGAACTCAGGAAAGACAAACATAAAACAATAGAAAGGCAAAGATAGGGCGTAAAAAGATAGAGAAGCAAGGCATTTATACAAAGATAGAAAATAGAAATTTCTAACAAGGAAGAGAAAAAGAAAAAGATAAGGCTTAGAACTTAAGAGAAGCAAGGCATTTAAACAAAGTTGGAACTTACAAGATAGGACAAACATAGAATATAAAAAAGACATTGATAGGACGTAGAAGGCTTTGAAACAAAGTATTTGAAGATATTAAAATGTCAAATATAGAACACAGAAAGACAACGATAGAACGTAGAAAAAAAAGCGGCCCATATAACGTAGTAAAGTCAAGCATAGAACATGAAAAAGTAGATAGTATATATATATATATATATATATATATATATATATATATATATATATAGATAGATAATAGATAGATAGATAGATAAACCTGGATAGGTTCGTCTGGCTCCCTAGGTTTGACTAGGTCTACTCTACGGTTGTATTGAACTCTTTTGTTAGTTAGTTGTTTACTCGTGTCGGGGTTTTTTCTTTGGGCTTTAAACCTGTATTTGTGCGATTTTTTCGACAGACTTTCATGTTCCTGGCTCTTTCTTTTTTTAAAACCATTTTTCTGGATAAGATTGATTTGATTATTGGCAAATCAAAAATTCGAAAATTTTTCGAGACAGTATAGTTACCTATATCTATATATATATATATATATATATATATATATATATATATATATGTGTGTGTGTGTTTGTGTGTGTGTGTGTGTGAAAAGTTTATATAAATATAAATAAAATATATATGTATAATTATTTATATATTATATATTGGTACTTATTAAAGCGCTCAATATCAGAGATAGAACTAACATATTTGGTTGGATAGATGTGAGTTCACATCTATCAACCAAAATATATATATATATATATATTTTCATTAAATAATATAGAGAAGTGTTGGCTATTTAATTTATGTAAATTCTTTTCATAACGTCTGATAAGCTTAATAACATTATCATTAAACGAAGAAAGAAAATCACAATTTTGATACATATTTTTTAATCCAATCTAAGCTTTCGGCTTACATAAGCCATTATCAAAGATGACAATTACTGTACAATATATTAAGCAATACACGGACAAAAATGTGATGATAGTCTGTTTCTGTTTCCATGGATGATTTCCAATCAACGATAAGCACGTGCATATAAGACGCTGGAAGCGAAAATCGCACTGCAGCTCATGACGTCACATATGGCCACGCGAGAGTGAATTCGAGAAGTATTAAGTATGGGAAGCCGTTGATATAAACCAGTGGCTTCTATTACCAGTTATAGACATTTAAGGATATTTGTGGAGATTTGATAGTTTATTTTGTTTAGGTTAGGTTTCAACTGTTTTATGTATATAGCTTCAAGAATTTTTAGTTTTTGCTTATTGTTTTCATGTTTAAGTATAATTGTGTTTTAGACAATATATGTGTGTGTTTGTGTGTGTGTATGTTAAAAAAAGCAAACACAGAACTTAAAAGTCTGTCATTGTACATAGGTAGACAGGAAACTGTAGAATTTCCATAGACATAAATACAATCCCAGAAATACGAAAAAAACATAGGTATAGAATTTATCAAGACAATTCCGTCAGAGAAGAAATAATCGAATGTTGAAGGAAATAAAAATCATTTGAATGAAAAATAAATAAAAAGACCAACGAAGGCCCGGTATGGATAAAAAAAAAAAAAAATTCTAATAATGAAAAGAGGGGGAGAAAAACAGAACACCGAAAAGTTTTAAAATCTTGTAAAATACATCAGTCCAGTAGAAAAATGTCAATCATGGTGACGTATACCTGAAAATTATTTTCTTCTTTCGAATTTGTGCAGCCCAACACTTCTGCATTCTTTGCTTGTCCTAATATGGTCGCTTCCATGCCGCATGAGATCGGAGCGACCTCCCCCACCCACCAACCCCCAGCCAGCACACACACGCACACAGCAACATCCATATTTACTTGTAATTTTTGTAATTTTTTATATGTTGACAGTTCTAAGGACTGGAACAGATTTTGAAAGGCAATCTTCACCCAGGGTTTGTGACAGAAAGAATATAGGAGAGACAAGAAAAGCAAATGATAGGAAAGGATTCATCTAAAATAAAAAATAAAAAAAAAGGTAGATCTCTAAGTGAAATGTAAGTAATGAAAAAGTAGAAAAAAATATCGGAAAAAATATTTTGAAAAAAATCCGAGCTGGGAAAATATCAGTGTAAACTTAAAAATACATAATGGAAAACAATGGTATGACATTGAAATAAGTTGCAGGACAAATATATATATATATATATATATATATATATATATATATATATATATATATATATATATAATAAAACAATATTTTATTCAAAAAAACTGAAAAAATGTTTTTAGCAATAGAAAACTGCAAAATAAAATCATATCCGGTTGGGTAGAATGAGATGTGAACGTATTAATATATTTATGTACTTAGATATCTATATATTTATTCGTTGATAGAACGAGCACCATGTCGTAGATTTTATAGCCTGTGTGACTGAAAGAGGAAAAAAAATCACACGAAAATCATTTTATATCTATCTATCGACATTAGAAATATATATATCTTATTTACAAATGAAAATTTCCAATTTAGTCAAAAGCTAGAAAGAAATATCAAAAAAGATTTTTCAATTTTCACTCAGAAATCTCATCAGTAGAATTCACTTCTCACTGAGAACAATAATTCATCTCTGACACATGTATACACATCCATACCTACCTATGTTTTTAATGAAATCATCAACCGACTTTTTAGAACTATACCGACATTGCCTAAAATCTGAATACAGGCTCTGTTAAAATGTTGAATTCGAATCGGTATCGTTCTTTTGGGATAAAATACACATTATATTGATAATTTCGAATAAGATCATAAAAATAACATATCAAAGAATACAATCATATATATATATATATATATATATATATATATATATATATATATATATATATATATTATAAATTAATTGACTGTAAATTTACATCGAGCACTATTTTGTAAAAATAAAAATATCTGTAAGAACACCGGATTATATCTTACTGTTCTTTCTTTATATATATATATATATATATATATATATATATATATATATATATATTATTTATATTAACATAAATATGTTATAAAATCACTACAAAAAAATTTTGTTTACCTGGTGTTTTATCATGTTGAATGTATAGAATAAAGGTTTTAAAAGTTTTCAAAAATAAACCACCCTCGTAGAAACTCTGTTACATGAGCTGGAAAGACCAAAATACAAGTATGAACTTATATATATATATATATATATATATATATATATATATATATATATATATATATATATATATATATATATATATATATAATAAGTATTTCTTACGTATGAACGAGTTTACAAATTTAAGTAATATATATATATATACGACGTGACTGGAAAGGAACTCCCTATTGTATCTATGTCAGACACGGCATCTCCCGTCTTGTAAAAATTATAGACGAGAGAGTTCATTATGCATAAAATAGGGTGTTAATTAATCATTTTGTAACAATAAATATTATTATAATTGTTTTGTCATCAATACCAAGTGGAAGAATAAGACCTGCAGCCATTGGAATAATAATTTTGCAATTCCAAAGAATTGGAACGAATATGAACACGTTCGGATTGAATGCAAAAATGTTAAAATACATAGAATAAAATCATAGGTGAAAAAATACTTCGAACAACTATCGGATACGCATCGAAGAATGACTGCAAATGAACTGTAAATAAAATTCCATCATTACACATTAAATAATTTGAAGACCTTCGTAGAACTGCAGCAATTTCGTGATTTAGCAAAAGATGGGGACGATTACGGAGGACTAATAAGAATTATTTATAATGGTGTTGAAGGTGATTACACTGATTTGCATTGTATCTTCAAATCGCAAATGTTCTGATGATGATGATGATGATGATGATGATGATGTTGAAACAGGCAACAGGTACCTAAATGCAAAATGTCTTATGCATACATACTGGCCGGCTAAGGAACATGTGATTGCATTAATTAATGTGCTTTTATCTTTTCACAGCATCAAATATGAATTATCATCTGAGTTGAAACGACATGCCGCGATTTTTGTGATTGACGCCAAGCAGAGCGATGTTGAGAATGCGCGCTTTTGGTGGAGAATTAACCAGATCATTTGTCCACAAATATCGGGCAGTGTTGGAAGCCTCCAGCTGGGATGTGTCGCTTGTCACAAGGTGCAAAAAGCACTCACTCACAGAACCCAGTTTTTTCCAGTGGGTCATTTTATTTATACAACTTCGGGTGTTAATTATTTGTGTGTTTTAATATATATATATATATATATATATATATATATATATATATATATGTATGTATGTATGTATGTATGTATGTGTGTGTGTACGTGTGCATTATAAAAGATTGGAAATATCGTTTTAAAACTAGAACCCCCTGAAGACTTGAAATTTTACTAGAAGCTTCGAAGTCGGGATAAAAATTGCTTATTATTATATAAATTATATATAAATATATATATATATATATATATATATATATATATATATATATATATATATAAATAATTAATTTTAATGTAATTCTTTAGATGATATTGCCAAAATTTTTAGCAAGGAAATTTTCTTATTTTGCCAATGTCTTCTTACCTGAAAATGACGGTGTAGTCTTCTTACGTCACTACGATATACACCGTTCATATTTACATAGTCTCTGTCCGATGGTCATAAATTTAACAAAATTGAACCAATATATATACATCTATATATATATATATATATATATATATATATATATATATATATATATGGATATGCAGAAATAGCCCTCGAATGTTTATACAAGAGAGAGGTCAAGAATTATATCCATTGTCTTCGTAAACCAAGATTTCCGATGGGCTTCCATGGTTCTATCATGCTCACACATATCAGTTGAAGGCAATATGTTTAATGAAATCAGGACTGCTAAAATGAAATTTGGACATTTATGATGCCGATAACCACGGGAATACTACGTGCATAGTGCGTAAGAAACTGTCGTTGAAGAGTGAATGCATACCGTATTATTATCAAAGAATATGATATAAATGCTCTGCGATTGGGGAAGTGAGCTTTTTCCCCAGTCTCTTGTATAAACATTTGAGGGTTATTTCTGCATACCCATGTGTATATATATATATATATATATAATGTTATGAAAAACTTGGTAATCCGTATGGGTAATCCCAAGGAGGATGAAATCCTGAGAGCTCAATGTAAATCCAGAGCTAATAATTTAAAGGAAAACAGATGATTTTAAAGTACCATTATAATAATTTATTTCACCAGAGCCCTTTTAAAGAACGCCGGTTCATCAGATAGCACTTCCAAAAATGAAACGAAAAATGAATTGGTTCAATTTTGTTAAATTTATGACCATCGGACAGAGACTATCTAAATATAAACAGTGCGTATCGTGGTGACGTAAGAAAACTACACAAGGAATATCATTTTCACGGATGAAGAGATCATAGGATTAGAAGTATTGTCTGATGATCTTTTATGTTGTGAAACTGCCATTCGTCAAAAAGTGGTTATTCCTATGCTCCTCACAAACCCACGTAAGTACACGCATCTTATATATTAGCTTTATATACTGTGCAGTGTTAAACCCTTGAAATAGAGATTATTGATTAACAATATACAATACACTGCACCCACGCACTCCCTTTTATTCATATTGCTTACTCTTAACGCTTTATAATTTCCTAAATTAAATCTTGTTTTTTTTTCCCAACGGAAAACAAGTACAATATAAACTTTAAGCTTGCATCATATTTTTTTTTTACTTTGTCTTTCCTAATTTCTCCCTACCGACTCTATTTTGAATTTACACCGTAATAATATATTGGGTTTACATTAACTTTGAGCTTTGAATCTACGAATAATTTAGCGTTCCTCCCATGAGATTCGGTATCTAAAAAAAATACAAAACATCTGTAATAAGCGGTTCAATTTCATATGAACTTGACGAATTGGTAAACCATGAAAATTTACGTTGCACTACAAACGTAGATGTATGTGTATTTTTTAATATATATTTCGTAGCGTTGTTTAACTACATTGAACACTATTTTATCTATCTATCTATCTATCTATCTATCTATCTATATATATATATATATATATATATATATATATATATATATAAATATAAATTTTTGTTAATACATGAAATTACCTGTGTATGTCGGTACATGGGTACCTGTATGAGTGATTGCACATGTAAAGGAACGTATGTATATGTGATATTTGCATGGGTGTGTATACAGTATATGACAGAGCAAGATCTTTAATATTACTTTCAAATATTACCCCATATTAACTTAACTAAAATTTAAGTAAAAGATCTCTGTACCTATCTAGAAACAGTCACGAGTTAAATTCATAAACAAAATTCAAACGGATAGAGATGTCAACTTAATAATCAATAATAAAAAAAAAAATTCAAAATGATTACAAGAAGTAAACTTATATTTTAAAATAAAATTTTGTACTTTCTATGAATATTTTTCTAATCGACTATTTCATAGAAAATACCAAAAATTTTAAAAATTTTAGATCACTAACGAAATCAAATTAAATTCTTTGTAGACAGTTTAGACATTCAAATTTATATCAAACATTATAATGTTTATGAACCCCAAAATAACACTTTCAAGGTAAAACCATATGACAGCGTCTTTTTCTAGCCTGTTTTTTTTTTCCAAAGAAAATTAGTGACGCCTTCTCTCATGACTTCCTTCTCTCTTTTTGTTTTTATGTGTTTTTTCTCCTCTACCCCTTCTATATCAATATATAACTCCCGTTAAGTTAACCGTTTAAATGTGTCAATGTCTGGACCTTTTCAAGTAATTTTGAGTATGAAAGTATAGAAATTTTAAATTACATCTAACTCACTCATGTCTTCTCTCTCCCCACTCACTTCCTCACTTCGTTAATTTACATATGTTTAATACGGCCCGTCAAAAATGTGTAAATTTCTTTTCATTTTTTGTTTTCAACCTTTAGAAGTAAAGTCTAATGATCCGCAGTCCTTTAAAATGGGTGTGGTGAAATAATTTATTACATGGTACCTTAAAGTGGTCTGTTTTTATTTAAATTATTTGCTCTGGATTTACATTGAGCTCTCTGGATTTTATCCTTCTTGTGTTTACCCAGACGGATTATCTAGTTTTTCACAAAATCTATATATATATATATATATATATATATATATATATATATATATATATATTCAACGATGTTTTCTTGACTAATCTGAATTTCATGTTTTTCATGCAACAAAGATATTGTTGTTTTATCTGCTTTTATAAAAACTATAGGAGTATAGTTACCTAGCTACTTGGCAGCGATTTTAATTGTTTTGTTAGGAGCTTGGAAGAGCTTTTTTTTATGGTTTTGTTTGTATTAGTTGTTGTTCTTTAAGTTTTTGTATGTTTTGATATAACATTTCAGACTCATTTTTTTTTATGAAATATATTGCACTGTCTATAAAGATGAAAGTTATATTAGTAGTTGCGCAATAACATCTGGTGGCCTGTTACTTCGGAGTTAGATATGCTAATGAATTTATCTTTATTATTTGGGAGATGAATAGATGGTTTGTATAATGTATAGATTTTTATGTTCAGACGATTTTGCATTTCAAATTTATTAGCTATTTCTGCAAGCCAATGTAATTTGTAAATTAATTATAACGGAACGCGTTCATACGTTTTAATAATTATAATAGCGAGATTCATGCGCGTTTACAAAAAAATCACAATTATCAATTACATTAATTTTTTTTTGTCTTAGCAATTCCTCCCTGAAGATGATCTAGGGTGAGATTGAAAGTACTTGTGAAAATAAAGACAATAACCAAACATTCGGTGTCTTTCTTAAACAGTTTTGTAGCAGTATTAATAACGGATTTGTGAATTTGAGAGGATTAAAATAAAAATAAATAAACATGTCTACATTATTCAGCCAAGTACATACATACATACATACATACATACATATATATATATATATATATATATATATATATATAAAAACACAAATAATTAACACCCGAAGGTGTATAAATAAAATGGCACATTATATATATATATATATATATATATATATATATATATATATATATATAAAATAATGATGATCTTGGATGAGATTGAAAGTAGTTGGGAAAATAAAAGAAATACACAAAACTACAGCGATGTTTTTAAGTAATCTAATATCAACATTAACAAGTTGATCGGAGAATTTGAGAGGATTAAAATAAAATAAATATGCATAATATGTCCATATTATTCAAGCAAAAATGTTTGAATGAAGATATACTGACTATATATATATATATAAGACACATATCAAATATGTATTGGAATCCGACAGGATGATCAATAAGCAACAAATAGAAAGCATATATCAATCTAACATTTTTCACTTTTAAATGAAACATGGTAGATTGATATACGTTTCCTATTTGATCTTTATTTTATCACACACACACACACACACACACACACACACACACACATATATATCTATATATATATATTATTATTATTAGAAAGAAGTGATCATTCAAAGAATTATTCAGTAATGTTAATGTAATTAATGGCGAAATCACTTTTCCAAGAGATCAATAAAATGTTAACCTACTCAGAACACTCTGAATGACGCGATCCTTATGTTTAAAATGATGAGATGGATGAAATCTTCTGTTACAAGAACTTTTGAAGAAATCCCCTCCTCCATCGTCAGGTATTAAAATTGTTTTCATTTCAGGTAAATTTCATGTAAATTTCCAAGACGAAAATGAATGTATTTCAATCCGAAAGATTTTTTTTTAAGAATTCTATTTATTAAGTGTACAATTTTGGAATGTGTGGCGTCGCAACGCTAGAGTTATATTTTGAATATTTCAGGCGAGAAAAATTATTTAAAATAGTAATGTTTTAAATCCACGCATATTTTTGTTGTTATAAATATTTTTCACTTAACGTGACATGAACAAAATGGTCCAATCTGTAGAGCGATATCTTAGCAATTTTTCCCAGAAATTTTACACAGTGGATCAGTTCTAATACATATATTAATTGGTGCAATATATCTAATAGCACACTTTAAAAAAAAACTTTCGACTTGCAATTCATTTTCTTTTTTTCGTCTTGGCGGAATCTCTCAAGCATTTTCATTTGTCGGCGGTGGGCCACCAACGTTTCTCATGCGTAAAAGACTGCTGCAAGCGCACATGCATGATAGAACTTTAGGTTTGTACTAACTGAAATTCCGTACAGAGACCATAGACGTCCATTCAGTTTTCCAATTGCGTCGCTAGAATTTTGTATGTGGTTTGACAATTCCACATGAAGATCATAGAACATGCTCAACGTGATTCCAAGTTGCACCAACGTGCAAAAAGCCTTCAAACTTTTACCATACACAAATATGCTTGGTTCACGATATTGCTTCCTTGGAGCTGGTTGGTACATGACTATTTTCTTTTTCCAAATGACAGTCAATCTCAATGCAGTGCATGCATCTGAAAAAGCATCCATTGGATAATGCATATCTCCTACCAAGTAAGCCACAAGATCGCAGTTATCAGCATATAGCAAATCCATTATCAGCGACAAGTGAATCTTCCTGTTGAACTATAGCGAATGTAAATACCAAGGTTGCAGATCTTAAAGGCCTGTTCAAAAACGATAGAGAAGTACAGGGCAAATAGGGTTGGAACTGTAATGTCCCCCTGTTTAACTCCATTCTCATCTGTCACCGGCTTAGAGAACTTCCCACCAACATTAACCCATGCCTTCATATCATCATGAAACAAGCGAATAATGGAAACAAACCTTTCGAGACATCCCAGCTTCCTTAAAATATTTCACAAATGCTTTCTGTTTACAGTGCCAAATGCCTTTGTCAATTCAAGAAATACCTGGTAGAGATTCATATTTTGCTTGACAAAATTTTCTTGGGGTTTTCTGGCTGTGAAGATCATATCTACGACTGTGACTCCGGAAGAGGTTCATTAACAATGCGTTGCAACAAGCAATCTAGCGGAATTCCACAAAGAACCTAGCCGACAACAGCGATATACCACAATCATTTCTACATTCAATCCAGTCCTCCTCGCCCTTGTACAAAACAACCATAACAGCATCTTTTCAGTCATCCGGAACACTGTTATTGTTCCAGGCATCTAGCAAAAACGAATGAAGCAGATGCAAAAGACTTTCTCCACCGTGTTTAAAAATCTCGCCATGCAACTTATCCATTCCAGGTGACTTTCTACCGTTAAGCTTTCTATCAGCACTTTCAACCTCTTCAAACTCGAGAAATTCTTTAACAGGCTTAGATATAGATCTGATAAATTATTTGTCAGCCTCTGAGTGTCTATTGAGAAGCTCGTCAAAATGTTCAAGCAATCTCAATAGAATATCACTGGGATCTCGAAGAAGTTTTTTATAATCTTTAGTCCATAGAGGAGCGAACAAATGACATAGAAGGGTCGTAAACTTCACGAAGAACATTGTACGTGGCCTTACTATCCTTCACATCCGCCGCAAGGTGTATTTCACCAGCTTTCTCCCTCCACAATTTGTTCTTCATCGCACGCAAATTTCGCTGCACATCAGCTTTTACTGTCTTTAACTTGGCCTCAATTTCCTTCTTCTGATCAAGTAAATCACTATGAATACAGAGTGGAGTTTATTTTTATCTTCCAAGAGCTTTTCTATGTGCTTGTCATTCTGATCAAACCAATCCTGATGCTTCTTATCAGTACATCCAACAACATCAGTACATGCCTCGTAAACTGCCTC
Source organism: Acanthosepion pharaonis (assembly GCA_903632075.3). Taxonomy (NCBI): domain Eukaryota; kingdom Metazoa; phylum Mollusca; class Cephalopoda; order Sepiida; family Sepiidae; genus Acanthosepion; species Acanthosepion pharaonis. The sequence continues at coordinate 171,038 of CAHIKZ030000460.1, forward strand.
CTGCAAAGAAGTCCAGTTATTTTCATTTACTAAATCATCCATCGTATCGACTAGATTCTATCTAACCTCAGAGATTGCAGACGACTAACATTCAGCCTTTTTGGAAGTGATACCCTTCCCCGCCTTTCCTTTTTTTTTACGGACAACACACTTGCCCTTACCAAACGATGGTCAGTCCAACATTTAGCCCCAAACATCACACGCACAGTACATAGATCCTGTACATCACGGTGCTTCACAAGAACATAATCAGTTATGTGCCACTCTTTTGATCCAGGAGGCATCCATGTTGTCTTAGATTTGTTCTTTTGTTGAAATATTGTCCTGCCAATGAACAGTTCCAGTTCCGTGCACATTTATAACAACAACAGACATTGCTGTTGCAATTTCCAACCCCGTTTTTACCAAGAATCACAGTTGCGACCCTCCTGTGCATTAAAATCTCCAAGAATGAAACTTTTGTCTGCTAACAAAAGAATTTAGTTCGTCATAAAATGTTTCCTTTACTTTATTAGAGCAAACCATCGTTGATGCATGAACACCAATCAGTATTGCATACATTCCACATAGTATAGCGAACTCTCATACTGATCATTCTATCATTGATACCAGTCGGAAACTCTTCCAACTGATTATTTATTGTTGTCCTAATTGCAAAAACAACGCCTTATTCCTTTCTTCCTTCCGCTCCAGAAAAGCGTAAACCCACCAGATTTCTCCATGAAATTAACCTTCCCATGAAATCTAGTTTCCGAAAAGACCACAACATCCATATCATATCAGTAACAAATACAGATCTTCTCTCAGGTCGCTTTACATTTGCTTTAGCATCACGTAAAGTATGCACATTCCAGCACTCAAAATTGATTGGTTCCCACACAGTAGCATGAAGATGACCGGGCCCAAGCTTTAGGCGCTCTGGGACACCTACCGGGCCAGACCCTATCAGATCTGGTTGCAAAGTCCTTATTGCCATTGACTTTGACTGTAATAAGTACCTTCATTGTAATGCAAGTTGCCTTTTTACGCCACGGTTAGCCATAATTCTACATTAATATGATAAGTACAGAAAAGATCTCCAGATATTAAGCAATACCGGTGCATAAAGCCTTTATAGTGGGAAAAGGCGGTGTACAGAGCCAGTGCCACACTCTAAGCAAAATATCATATTTACCAATATATATATATATATATATATATATATATATAGTGAACCACACTCTAAGACAGTCTGTTTCATTCTATATTTCAGGCCAGAATAGCATACTGTCGCCTCTAATATGACTTTATGTTACTTTTATATTTATACACGCTCTATCTCTGATATTGAGCACTTTATATAAAATATAGTAAGAACATAGAATATCGATACTTAGAGGCGACAGTCTGTTTCATTCTATATGCAATCGTCAGGCCAGATTGCTTATAGCATGAAGCCTTCTATGTTCACTTCTATTTTACTTTATATTACACGCTCTATCTCTGATATTGAGCACTTTATCCCATAAATATACCTTAAGACTATATTTAAGATATATATATATATATATTTATATATATATATATATATATATATATATATATATGTAAAAATATATATAAAAAAGGAAGGAACTGGTTGGTAAATAATCAAAAGTCCCTTAGTATTTTAGTTATTATTTTTAAAAAAATAGTGCTCGATACAAAAGTAGAGCATAAATATAATTATTTATTTAAAAATATGATTCCAAATCGCGACATAAGAAGTCCCATGTTTCAAAACAAGAGCCGAAAACTTCAATATAATTATTTAAATTAAATTGAGTTAAAATAAGCACTTTTCCATCTTCAAGCGAAATTTTTTGGGGAATAACGTGTTTCTGAAATTTACGTGTTTTAAAAATTGAAATCTAAATTTCCATGGTAACAGCTAGGGCGAATTGTTTAAGTTGGGTAGGCGGGTGTTGGGTGTTAATAATAAGTATCAGTATCGAGTTACTTTCGTAGATGTCAAGTCAGTGAAAGGTGGGGTGTCTAAATTTGAAACGGAAGATGTATTAACCCTCGTCTAGTTTGCATGTCTATGGAGATTTATTTATTTTTTTTTTATTTTTTTATGAAAGGGATTTGTGCATATAAAAAAAAAAAAAACTGTCGTAACGTTTGTTTTTGACGACTTCATAAGGGTTATCTTTTTTAGGTATTTAAACTATTTATTTCGGCTATGGATTATGAAGGGTGTTATATTGTATGCATGTTTTAGTTAATTATTCAAATCATGAATCTGATGAGTGGGCTATGGATTAAACAAGTTATTATATTGTATGCTAGTTTTTAGCTAATAGTTCAAACCAAAAATCTGATGATGCCTACAAAAAACCGTTAACTCGTGTCTATTGTTTAATAGATTATTATTATTTAGAAGCTTAATTATGTGCAATTTCTCATGGAGGCATAAAGGGCATGGGTCATCCCAGGTTTTGCATGTTCTAGCCTTGTTAATAATTTTCCATTTAACTTTAGGTGTCCTATTTGTTTCCTTCAAATGCCAAAAATATTTAGATAGGGAAGTCTGATTTCTTTTGTTAATATTATTGAAAGAACACTTATGCTGCCTCCATCTATCTTTAAAATCATTCTTCGTGGACTCAATGTATATCTTATTAGTGCTAGGGCTCTCAGTGGATGATATAGTACATTGGTATACCACTGATTTAATGCAGCATTTATTTTCTAATGGGCAGTCTTCTAGGTTTCTACAGTTACATAATTTTTCCTTTTATTGTCTGATTTAAGTGCAGGGGGTTTTATTAATACTGTTTTAGGCCTGGGGGTTGTTCAAAAGATCTTATTATTGTTTTTTTATTATACGTTCAAGATTTTCAGAGCAGCTGTAACTCAATTTTAGGGTGTTCTTATTGAATATATTACTAAGCTTACTATTGGTGGGGAAGTGTTTATCAATTAGGTTTAAGAATTTTTGTCCTAGTTTTAAATATAACCCTAAACAAATAGGACACCTAAAGTTAAATGGAAAATTATTAACAAGGTTAGAACATGTAAAACCTGGGATGACCCATGCCCTTTGTGCCTCCATGAAAAATTGCACATTATTAAACTTCTAAATAATAATAATCTATTAAACAATAGACACGAGTTAACGGTTTTTTGTAGGCATCATCAGATTTTTGGTTTGAAATAAAAAAATTTATATAACTTGTTTAACAAATAGCCCAATCATCAGATTCATAGTAGAAATTATTAACTACAAATTGCATACAACATAACACCCTTCATAATCCATAGCCCAAATTAGTAGTTTAAATACCTTACATAAAAGATAACCCTTTATGAAAACTAAAAACTAGCATACAATATAATAACTTGTTTAATCCATAGCCCACTCATCAGATTCATGATTTGAATAATTAACTAAAAACATGCATACAATATAACACCCTTCATAATCCATAGCCGAAATAAATAGTTTAAATACCCTAAAAAAGATAACCCCTTTATGAAGTCGTCAAAAAACAAATGTTACGACAGTTTTTGCTTGTTTTTTTATATGCACAAATCCCTTTCAAAAAAAAAATAAAATAAAAAATAAATAAATCTCTATAGACATGCAAACTAGACGAGGGTTAATACATCTTCCGTTTCAAATTTAGACACCCCCCACCTTTCACTGACTTGACATCTACGAAAGTAACTCGATACTGATACTTATTATTAACACCCAACACCCGCCTACCCAACTTAAACAATTCGCCCTAGCTGTTACCATGGAAATTTTGATTTCAATTTTTAAAACACGTAAATTTCAGAAACACGTTATTCCCAAAAAAAATTTCGTTTGAAGATGGAACAGAGCTTATTTTAACTCAATTTAATTTAAATAATTTAAATAATTATATTGAAGTTTTCGGCTCTTGTTTTGAAACATGGGACTTCTTATGTCGCGATTTGGAATCATATTTTTAAATAAATAATTATATATATATATATATATATATAAAGTAAGATAGTTTCATACCTAATTTATTAGCTGGATATTAAAAAGAAATTCAGCACTTTTTTATGTTCACTATGAGTATTTAATATTCACTACACAATTCATATTATTGAAAAAAGAATAGTTTTTAAAAGATTTGTACATGATTATAGTCAGATGGAATTGTTACACCAAAATTATCTATCTATCTATCTATCTATCTATCTATCTATCTATTAGTCCGGGTTTTCATGATAAATTATATACAACAGCAAGGGCCTTGATGGGGATATTGGAGAAATTTTAGAGAGTGTTACAACCTTTTAATTACTGTTGTTCTCAAGTCGCGGCAATGGATAAAAGATTGAAACTCCAAATAAAAACCAGTGGAAAGTATAAAAATACATTATTTGAAATTAAATTACCCGCAATACATTTCAATGATTTTGAACAATACATTGTATCAACTACAAACTATGTATCAAAAAACGTATGTTTGCTCTGAAAATATAAAATTATATACCAAATATCTGTTGGTGAAGACAACAGATAACGTTGCAAATATTTAGATTTCGGTATTAAATAATACATAGCGGTTAATATGCCGTTAAACTAAATCATTCCTCAAATCTCGGTGTGTTCAAATCGATTTATCTATCTATCTATCTATCTATCTATCTATCTATATATATATATATATATATATATATTTGTCTGAGTTTGTTCATATCTATTTATTGCTCTCTATCTCTATAGTGTGTTCTAGCTGAGTTTGTGCATATCCATATATTGATTAATCTCATTTTGCTCATATCTGTCTAACTATTTATTAGTCTAAGTGTATTCAAATTGTGTATATATCTATCTACAAACATACACACGGAAACAGACTCGCACGCAAACACACACAAACACACACAGACACACACATATATAATTGTCTTCATACCTATCGATTTGTCTATCCATCTCAGTATGTTTATATATGTCTATCTTTACACGTGAATATGTCTGTATGTGTGTGCAAGCAAACAACGATATGTATGTATGGCCGTATCCATCTATTTGTGTGTGTTCATACATATCAGTCTCAACGTGTTCAAATCGATCTATCTATACACACACACAAACACACACACACACACACACATATATATATATATATATATATATATATATATATATATATATATATATATATATATATATATATATATATATATATATATATATATATATATATATATATATATATATATATATATATATATATATATATATATATATATATATAAGTGTCTTCATATGTATTTATGTCAATCTGTTTATATCTATCTGTCTATCTTTACGTCTGTGTGTGTGTATACAAACAATATTATATATGTATGACGACATGTATTCCTTGACCAATTTGCCTATTTTGTCTCCAGACACACCTCCGTACATTTTGCCTTATCAATATATGTCGAAAATTTTGCACAACTTATTTTTTTTCAAAAAAAGAAACTGTCACAATGTAAGCACCCAAACTACATCGTTAGATCCAAAACTTTTTTTGTCAAATTACCCCAAATCACACGACAATTCGAGTCCGATGACTGACATACGGAGAAAGAAATATTCTGACAGCGTACTAGCACGCACGCAAGGCACCAGTCACAACAATTCAGAAAAAACAGAGATAATAAGTGGATGGTGTGTGGTCACGAGCCTCATTTTGATCGGTGACAGTTAATTCGACATTCGGACTCTGAGTGAGAATAACAAAGATTTTCTTTTCACTTTTTTTTTTTAGACAGAACATGACAAACGTATCAGGATTTTTTTTATGTGATTTTTTTTATGTGACTTTTTTTATGTGACTTTTTTTATGTGACTTTTTATTCTCTAAAACATTATTAAGTATATTTAGCCTGTCTCCTTCCTTTAAAAAATTGCTTACAGCGTTATTTATCTTTTGAGAAAAGGAATCTTATCGTTATCTCGATCTATCCTCATGAGTTAAGTCGACCATAGTTCGATTGCTAGCACGCATAACTCAAAAAAACAAAAAAAACAATTACTATCATGTGTTGCTTTCCCGAGAACTCACAAAATGGCAATTTTGTGTCATACGAATTTTGTAATTTTTGAAAAATTTTTTTAACCAATTTCTCCCCAACGAAAGTAGTAAAGCCACTAACAGACAAATGGTTACCGGGTTTGAAAGACTGGAAGAATGAGAAAACAGAAACTTTACTAAGCAACAAGAACCAAAGAGGAATCATCACCAGGACAGTAGATAGCGATTGACATTACATTTGAAATTTTTGAAGGTTAAAGTTGACTGAAAAGCATGGAACCGGAAAGTGGGTGTTGAAGAATTAGAAAACAGAAACATTACTAAGGAACGAAAGAGGAAGTGTGATCAGGAAGACAGTAGATATCGATTGACATTGCATTTGAATTTTTGAAGATTAAAGTTGGATGGAAAATATGTAGCCGGGAGGGAGTTCCAGAAGGGAGAAAATAAACTGTTAATAATAATAATAATAATAATAATAATAATAATAGCGGTCTGATAAAAAAAATATCGATCTTGATTTTATGTTAACAGAACAAAAGTAGTCAGGGTTAAGCGAATAGGCAAAGATTGATCATGACTTCTCTCGCGCATACACACTAATTTATAACGGCTCGTTCACCTCCATTGTTGATGGCAGTGCTTGGAAAGAAAAGTGTGCATAGTGTGATCGTCTCAAGACACCAAAGATGTTCCATCAGTGACCATGGCTTGTGCAGCAGGTCTTGACCAAGCACAAAATTCTACACGTTGGACAACCACCATACTCCCATTGCAACATTTTCCTGGTTCCAAAAATCCGTTCCCACTTAAAGGAAAAAAAAATTCAAGACTGCAAGGTAATCCAAGAGAATAGGGTGAGGCGGCTGCTTGTTATCCTCAAAAAGTAAATGTTTTCATAAATGAAAACGTCACTTGATAAACCTTGTGGCTTTAGAAGCGGATTATTTCAAAGAAAATTAAATGCCGAATGATTATGTGCTGCAGTTTACTTTATATGTGCCCCCCCTGATATGTTTTATGATCATACCGATATATATATATATATATATATATATATATATATATATATATATATATATATATATATATATATATATATAACTAGCAGCACCCGGCGGTGCCCGTGCTTGATTCAAAAATAGTACGACTAATACAGCAATCGCTATCACTTGACTTAAAATATTTTTGCCCTTCCTTGTCTTTAGAGGAGTGCTCTTTGACGTGCTGATATTGTTACATGCCTTACTTCTTGCCTATCTCACACTGCAAATTTTTTCTAAGCTCTATACTAAACATTAAATCTGTTACGAAAAAAGAACTAAACAAAATAAACACAATACGATCAGCTTAAAAAAAACGAAAAAAACATTTTTAGGGGTTGACCGATTGTCGATTTGCACTCTGTTTGGTGGGTGCTCAGAGTTGAAACTTCACAGGATGACTCCCAATGGCCTCTTCATCAATCCGGTTCAGACGAAATCTGGGCGTATCGGTTTGGGGGTTTTATCGATTTTCCGCGCTGTTTAGGGGTCCGTGGTCATGAAACTTCTGGACAACACTTCCAATGGTAGACTCTAAGAGGGGGTCAAATTTGGTGGAAATGCAATCATGCCTTCTGCAAGCAGAATTTTTCGATTATCGATTTTTTTGATTATGGATTTTTTCGGAACCAGATTCTGATCTCAAAAATCGGGCTCCGTCATGTCCTTACGGCAGCCATTTTCCAAACTTGTGTTGAAAACCGCATCGAAATCGGATGAGAAATGCGGCCTAGGCGGTTAACAACGCCCACGACAGACACACAGACAGACAACATGAAAAATATAGTATATATATATATATATATATATATATATATATATATATATATATATATATATATATATATATATATATATATATATATATATATTTATATATATATATATATATTTATATTTATTTTCTAAAAATGCTCGATTTATAATAGATTTCTTTAATTTAATTTTTAAAACTGCTTGTCTCGTCGTCTAACACACATTTACACACACACACACACACACAAATATATATATATATATATATATATATATATATATATATATATATATATGTATGCGGCCGAGTAGTTAGAGCGTTCGCTTTCTGACTGTTGAGATGTTGTGAGTTTCCTGCGTGTTGGTGTATGAATCAAGACAAACACAGTTGTATAGGAAAATACTGGTATATTCATAAAAGCAATTAACAATAGAGTGATTAGTAGAACGAAGGTTGGTTAGTACGAAACAATATCCAAAGTCTATAGTCCAACGGTATGTACCGGGTAAGCTTATCTGGACTGCTGTCGCTCTGTCTCTCTTGTCCTCTCTCTAGAGCTGACTTATATAAGAGGGACCAGTCCATTTCTAGTTAGAAGGTGGGTGCGCCCCAACACTGACCATTAGTACCGTGTCCGAATCTCACCACGGTTGATATGTTGGGAAGGATATTTCGTAATGTTAAGACGATCCCAGGGTGCGACACCCTTGGAATGCCACGTGTTGACTCGAAGCTTTTGAATGAAATTGGGTAGCTGGAACACTTGGGGGTCGTCGATAGCCGTGCAAGGACGAAGTCCCATGTCATCGTGTCCGAGAGATTGAGCGTGATGGCCTTGTGTCAGATTGTTGATCACGCTAGATAACACGCGCTTTCCCAGAAACTGTAACTAAGGTCTGCTCAGCATAGCTGCATAGCTGCAGGACAAACCACAGGTGGGCTCTCTGGGTGTTGAATAAATACAAATGCGTCTGAGCGAGCGTTTGCAATAGCCATTGGTTAACCACCCTCGTAGAAGGGTATCCTCGAATACAAGTGGCCAGCTATTGTATATTAATATAAATAAGAATAAACAGCTTCTAAAAGCTTCTCCTTAAGATTGCGCAGAGGACAATAATGAAAAATCGCTAGAACATACGTTGTAAGTTAAAAGCTACAACAGCCACAAGAAATTAATTGCTAGAACATCCTATATAAATTAATACTGTAAAGTAATTGCTAGAATATCCACAGTAAATTAATTGCTAGAACATTCACAGCAAATTGCTAGAACATCCGCTGTAAATTAATCGCCAGAAAATCCACAGTAGATTAATCGCTAGACCATCCACAGTAAATTAATTGCGAGAAGTTCCACAGTAAATTAATTGCTAGAATATCCACAGTAAATTAATCTCTATAACATCCTATATAAATTAATCGCTAGAAAATTCACAGTAAATTAATTGCTACGAATCCGCTGTAAATTAGTTGCGAGAACATTTAATAATAGAATATTAAATATTTTCCATGAAAATTTCTCGGGCATTCAGGTCGGTAAATGTTATTAATACTGTTTAAAACAGAGCAGTTACTTAAATAGTTGTATCTATATAAAGAATGTATAAACATAAAAAAATCTCTTAAAATAATTGTCGGACTTTGTCCATTTCATAATGTGTGACGTCATTTGTTTACATTTGGATACGCTTTGAACAGATACGAATGTACGTGAGAGATTCATGGACGATTGAAGTTTAAAAGCAGTAAAATCGACCATGGCTCGACCGGTTAAGGCACGTCAGGCTAAAAGACGCACGGTTCCGTGTAGGATACAGGTTCGATTCCTGTCGGAGGACGAATATTTTTTAAGAATATTTCTCGGACATTCAGGCCGGTAAATGTTATTAATACTGTTTTTTATATATATATATATATATATATATATATATATATATATATATATATATATATATATATATATATATATATATATAATAGCGTAAATAAAACAAATTCAGACGAGAGGGCAGCGATAAAATCATTACAATTAATATTAACCAGGTGACAAAAATGAAGCACAGAGATTGAGGTTCCAAGTTCGGAATTTTCGAACACGTCTGTGTTCGTCATCAGTGGATGCGTGAAATAAACAGAGTGAAAACAATGAAACATAAGTTTTTTTTGCGTAGGATAGAATCCGCTTGGATGTGGAATCATTAGAAAAAAATTCTTTCCCTGTTTGATTTCTCGCTGTGCGAAACTTAATGTGAAAATAAACTCAAACTAGAAAAATTGTGATTGGGGGGGGTAGGGGAGTGAGGTGTTGAACATAAGGGGAAAAAGTGTTGTAGGACCAGGGGTGGGAGCGGTATTAGTGTTGAAAAATTTCATTTTTTGTGAATTAGGATCTGTGTGAGAACATAGCGAGATTGTCATTAAAAGGAAAATGAAAGAGAAAAAGAAAAAAAACAAGGGGAGAGGAAAGAAATAACACAAAAATGGGGTAAATAATTCTTTTCTCCCATAAACAAAACCAATCATAGCCTAAAAATAGAGAAAATTAACTTTACCATTAAAGTTTATTTAATAACAAAGCACAGACAGGTGTATATGTGATTATGTACGCGTGCTTATATGTGTGAAAGTGTATATAACTAAATACGCACATGTATGAATGTGCGCGTGTACGTATGCACAAGCGTATAAATAAATACATATGCACATAAATTTAAACTATATATATATATATATATATATGTGTGTGTGTGTGTGTGTGTGTGTATGTGTATCACTTAAGCAATAATATCAATTATTAATGTAAAAAACAAAATACAACTTTCCTAGCTGAAAAGAATAGAACGCTCAAAAATCAAAAATTAAAATACAGTATTCATAATAAATGGCTACTATTGATAGAAAAGCTGAAAAAGGAAAAAAATGGGAAAGGCTAAGGAGAGAGTGAAAAGTGGAAATGAACAAAAAAAAAAAAAATGATCACGACACCCTACATCTACACACATCCGCGCAGACGGGTGTATTGCTGCTCACACGAAAGAAGTAATACGGAAAAATCAACTTACACCAATGATAACTGCATAAAAAAGTGATTTGTTTTCATTCTCATATTGAAAATAAAATAAGCGGAATAGTTTCCTAAAGATTACCTGCTTTTATACAATCTGGATATGACATTATTGAGTAAATCTAGTCATAAAATAACGCTAATATTTAAGAATATTTCGGTTCAGGATGTTCTGATTAAAAGTTGTAAGAATGATAAGAAATAATAAAAATGAAGGGACATTCAACTCAGAGTGACGAGATAAAAAAGCATCAGTAATAAAAATTTATAATTCCATTTTGTGAAATATATCGGTTTGAGGCTTCGGCAACACATCATCAGTGATGTTTTTAGCCGAAGAGATTAGTAGTTTCGGGTCATTCTGAATTGAAACCCTTTTCCGCAGTGACCCATTCGATACTGATCGGATATCGATTTGTGTGCTATCAGTCAGGCTAGAAGTGTTCTTTTAATGCGCACAACGGACTGACACTGAGACTCATCTGGCACATTTATAATCCAATCACGAAATAAAAAACATCTATAATAAAAGACAACAATTAGCAATAATGAAGATTTTATCGAATCAGAACATGTGAGTAACCAGGACGTTTTAAAGAAAATGGTAACCAATAAAAAAAAATCATTCAAAAAGAGAGAAATTAAATAAAGTCTCTGAAACACATAATGTGCAAGAGTGCTTGGCGAATTTGACACTCAAAAGACATATTGCAAACGAAGAGGACAGAGGAAAACTACACATAACTTAGCTAACGAGATGATAGCACAACAGGGAATAGAAGGGGGAGTAAGTGGGCAAATATATGTTTGAGGTAAAAAGAATAGAAAATTGTGGAGAGCCATGTTAACGCACGTCCTGACAGTGTGAAGCACATAAAAGAAGGTCGAATTACAACAACAAAAACAACAACAATAATAATAATAATAATAATGACAACGATAATCCCAAATGTAAATGGATTGATTGATTGGAAATGGTTCCAATAGACGCATTGAAAGGATTCCTGGTAGTCCATGCCTTAAAAAATACAATATATATATATATATATATATATATATATATATATATTGTGCTCACAAGTACAGCCCATACATTATTCTATGTAAAATGTATATGAACTTAGTTTAATTTTTTACAAAAATGATCAGTGGAAAATGTCATTTCTGGCCTTAGGTCCCTGGTTGGAACCCTGGAGGAAATTTGAATACAACAGAAATCCAAGAAAAAATAATAATAATAATAATAATAATAATAATAATAATAATAATAGGTCTGCTGCTAAAAAAGTTGGTTCACTTTCTCGCCAGAATCCGTATCATTTATAATCCTCCTATTCGTCCGTGCATTGAATATCGCTGCCATATCTGGTCTGATGCTCTGGCAATATATCTCGAAATTCTTGACAATATCCAACGAAGGGTCTGGAATATTATCGTTCCAGGCCGGGCATCTTGACATCAGTCACCTTCATACCGCTGTGACGTAGTTACTTTTGTCATTTTTTTTATATAAATATTTTCATGGCAATTGTTCAAATGAGCTTTCCTCTTTGGTATTTCAAGCTCATGAATTTAAGCGTAGTACTAGATTGACAGCTAGGTTTCGTCATTTCACTGTTGAAATAGTTAAATGTAACCATAATTTCTATTCTTATAATTTCTTTCCCTAGCATTTCTTGCCCGCGTAATTCCCTTCTAGCTTCTTGCATTCCTGTCAATAAGGCCCAGAAAAAATTTAAACCAAAACTGCGCTGTGTTAATCATGTGAGAGACACCTTTGAAGCTTCAATCAGCATGGCTGATGCTACCCTCCAGGACTCTCGACTGGCATACAGTGGAAAGACTTTCCTTGAATCAATTGCTAGGTAAGCTGCTAAGAAATTGGATTCAATGTAACGTGCTAGACAACTTTACCCTCCAGAATATCCCGCCTATGTTTAGAATATTGCTGCCACGTCATGCTATTTATTTAGAGATTCTTGATAGAATCCTTAAAAGAATCGGCGATATTATTGCTTCTGATCAGGCTTCAGTCACATTCCCATCGGCGTAAAGTTGCTTCCCTGTGTCGTTTCTATAAATAATTTTTTTACGTTAGTTGTTCTTTTGAGCTATACAATATGGTACCAAGACTTTACGTATTAAAGCGCAGTACTAAATTACCAACAAGATCTCATCAATTCACAGTTGAATTGATTAGATGTAACCGTAAATTCTATACTAACAATATATTTTCTCGCATTTCTCTCTTGTAAAATTCACTTCCGGCTGCTTGCTTTCCGGCCAAATTAGATCTTGAAAAATTCAAATGCGATGTCTATCTACTGTCTCCCTGGTTACACTTCTATTCTTCCCTCTCATTCATAATGATTTATGTTTTCTTATTCTTTCACGCCCAATAAACCCCTGTGTCTTAGTAGCTTTATTGTCTTGCTTGGGGCGAATTCGTGAAGCAATCAAGAATTGGAACATGAGATAGAAGTCAAATGAGGCCTTAAGAATGTAAAAGCTTTTCATGTTGTTGTAGACATTATTGGAACAATGACAGAGAAAATCAAAAAAAAAAAATGGCTGGGCAAAACTTAGACCGTGGTTTGAACTGAGATGCTCTAGAAAATTGCTCTGCTTGGGTCAGTCAGAATTCAGATAAAGGTTTTTTTGATTTATATAATTTAAGAAATACCAGGACCTTTTTGTCATGACCAGGTCTTGATTGTTACATTACAGCACAAGATCTGTATGCAAAAACAGTTAAATAATGATAATAATAAGTCATGTGATTGCTTTCAAAAATATTCAGATGGAATAAAACTATTAATAAATTAATAATTTTTGCTTCATTTTCAAATATTTATTGATATGAAAATGTTACAAATATTTAAAATGATGTTTTTGAGACTTATTTTCTTCTTTAATTTTCTTTTCTTTTCTATTTTTCTCTTCTTTTTATCCAATCTTTTGTCAATCACCAATTCTATTAACCGACATTTTGTAGAACGCATGTTAAATTGCAAACGCTGTTTAATATGATCTTCACTTCTTTTTACAACTCCGTCTCTCAGTTTTTTAATGTGTCATTTTAAAATAGATCTTTCCCGTGGAATTTTTGCTTTTGGTATTTTTTTTTAAGTTTGTTTTTACTATATTTATTTTATTTTTTATTTTTCATTATACGATCTTTGTTCCAACTGACCAATTTGTCATTTCTTTATTTGATTAATTAAACTTCTTTCGGATAGAATATACTTCAAGAGCGGGTCAGGAATTTGGAAGATGAACCAATGTAAAGAGAAAGAGAGAACGAAAGAGAGAGAGAGAAAGAGAAATAAATCGTGAACTCAGTCGGGCAGAATGAGACTAACAAATTCATAATCTTTTTGTTGTAAAATATTTGATTCAGTTTAATGAAAACAAAACTATTTCCTTTCATTTATTATCGTCCTTGTAAAAGGAATTTTGTTTTATTTTACGTGTTCTTTCGTTAATTTGATTAAAATTATTCTTTTTTTGTAATCTCTTTTTGTTTTCGTTCTCACAATTTTAGTTTCCATTTTTTAGATTCGTTTTTTTTTTTTATTTTCAAAAGCATTCTTTTCTTTCTCACTCTTTTTCTCTCTCTCTCTCTCTAGTGACTATTATATGTTTATTTTCTTTTATTTCTGCTATCAGTAAATTTTAATTAAATTATCTAATTTTTTATACGACAATCGTGCTTACATTACTACTCTCGATTTCCATTTAGAGCTTAAACATTTTCTGTGCATGTCATTTTTCTTTTCTTTCGCGTTTCTCTTTTACTCTCTTATGTTCTTTAAAACAAACAGCTTTTCTTTCTTGGGAAACTGATTACTATTCTATATTTGAAAACAAATTCGTCCTCTTTACAAACCTGGTATCTTTTTTCCATTATTCTTATTTATAGCATTTTTTTTTATTCAATCCGATATTTTATTCTTTCTTATTCTTAAGTTTTTCCTTATTTTCAAGAATCCCTTCTTCCGATTTGGTAGGATTTTTTTTCCATTCTTTCTTCTCACTTTGTGTTTTATTTACATTTTTGACTTATTTGTCCAATGTATACATGAATAAATCGATCGATAGGTTCTCTCTTGATTACTAGCTTTATTTCTCAATCTGTTTCGATCTAAGTTATTTTCTATTTCTTGCCACTGTTTCTCTTTTCCTGACTCTGTTTGTGTCTCTTTCTATGTATGTCAGTCTGTCTCTCTCACTCTCTCTCTTTCTTAATCTCTCTCTCTCTCTCTCTCTCTCTCTATATATATATATATATATATATATATATATATATATATATGTATAGATAGATAGATAGATAGATAGATTGATATAAATTTACACACGTTCACCAAATCAAACATTATTTACTTTCGTCTACCGGCCTGTAAATTCGAGTAAGAAAAAATTACGCTCTCTGGCAGGATCTATCTATCTATCTATCTATCTATCTATCTATCTATCTATCTATCTATCTATCTCTGTATATATATATATATCTATATATATATATATATATATATATATATATATATATATTATGCATCTGCATGCAGCACACAAGTTTCTTTTAAAAATGACAGAAAAACTGCAATTAGAATTTTTATTCAATTTTTCATATCTTTGTATAAATGTTTTCTTTTTTGGACATAATGTACTATATATCTGAGCGCTTTCGGCTATTCTGTTAGCCATTATCAAGGATACCATTTTTAATTTTATTTCTAACTGAATTTTAAACTGACCATATATTTTTTCTATAAAATTCATAGATGAGTAGATCATAGTTTTTCAATAACAATAAGTATAAAAACGGCAACATCTTTTCATTCTCTCTCTCTCTCTCTCTCTCTCTCTCTATATATATATATATATATATATATATATATATATATATATATGAAGAAATATAGTCTTAAGGTTTGCTATATTTATGGTATAAGGTGCCCAATATCAGAGATAGAGCGTGTGTAAATATAAGTATAAAAGTGAACATAGAAGTCAACACTTAGAGGCGAGATGCAATCTTCAGGCCATCTAGCATGAAACAGACTGTCGCCTCTAAGTGTTGACTTTTTGTCTAGTTTTATATATATATATATATATATATATATATATATATATATATATATGTGTGTGTGTGTGTGTGTGTGTTTTCAAAATCACACTTCCCCTACATTCCATACCGACAAAGACAAAACAGACTAATGCATTCACACCGATCATTTAAAAAAAAAGATTATTACGCAAGGAATCAAGCACGGATCGTATTTTTACTAATAATACTATCTACAACGTATTCACACCAGCCACAAAAACTACCAATGTTGAGTCTTCCCTGTTTCTCTGTTTATTTCTCGCACCGCTGATGAAGGTCAAAGACGTGCTCAAAAATTCCGGACATTAATAACATTAATCTCTGGGCTTCATTTCTGTCTTGTGGTCAATAATTAAAATATAATAAATGCATTTCGCATTGGTCACATTGGTACCCTTCCTTTTTCCCTTTTTTTATTAACCAGACTCTCTATTATACACACACACACACACGCATATATATATATATATATATATATATATATATATATATATATATATATATTTAATTGAAAAATCTTTTATGATGGCTACTACAATAGCCGAATGCGCTCATATATATGGAACATTCGCTCAATTTTATATATTTTATCTCAAGAAAAGTAAATGCGTATGCGAATGCAAAAAATGTATCACTCGTCTTTAATACGTATGTGTGTGTATGTGTATATGTATATATATATATATATATATATATATATATATATATATATATATATATATGAATATATAAATATAAAACTTATTTACGAATGAATACAAAAGAAAAACATTTACACACACATATATATATATACAGAAAGTATTTTATCATTTAAAAGTTATTTTTATTTGATACCCATATTTGTGTAGACACTCCGATTGTTTATTAAAGAGCATATTTATTTGTTCCCGTCTAGCGGCCTAAACATTAAAGAAATATTATTTAAAAAAAAGAAAAAAACAAACTAATAATGAGTTTTCCGGCTGGATTCGAACCTGCGTCCCTCCTAGCAGATGAATCCTTGGTTAAACCAACTGGGCCACGATTGGTCGCGCAACACGAAATGTACTGACTAGTCCCTTTTAAGTCCAAGTTTATTCAAAGATTCTCCAAACATTCACATCTGTACAATTTCGCATCCAAACATAAATAGAGCATATTCCGAAGAAATAAGCAATACGACAAATTTTATCATTTGAACATTGTTTTTAATGGATACCCATATTTAAGTAAATGCTTCGCTTAGTTATTAATCAGTATATTTAATTATTTTGATATACCGGATTTTCGAGAAATCTTATTAAATAAGAGATATACCCTCCGGCAGGATTCGAACCTGCGTCCACCTGTTTATATTTGCAGTTACCACCATTCTCTCATCCACTCAACAGCTCTTTCTTTTTTTCTCCTTTGCTCATCTCTTTTCCTTTTTCTTTCTAGTTCATTTTACACTCTCTTCTCCCCTCTCTCTCGCTTTGTTTCTCCCTATCCCTCTTCACCATTCTCTTAGTATCTTTACCTTTGGCTATCATTCTCTATATCTTCCTCCCCCTCCCCTTAAACAGAGTGAGGACACGGGGAGGGAGAGGAAGATAGAGAGAATGATAGTCGAAGGTAAAGATCTCTTCCCTCTTCTGTTTCCCTTCTTCCTCATTTTCACTCTCCTCTCCCAATCTGTGTATCTCTTTCTCTCTCTTTACCACTCCTCTTCCTCTCTTGCTTACTTTCTCCCTCTCAATTTCGCTCTGATTCCAACTTTTCCTCTTTTTTTTAATTTTCTCTCCCCCCTTTTCCTTTTCTAATTCTCTTTCACTCTTTCTCTACTTTATTATCTGCGCCATCATTCTCTTATTTTCCTCATCTGGACCTTTTCTCTCTCTCTCTCTATCTCTCTCTCCCTCCCTATCTCTCCTCTCAGTTTATCTCCTTCTCTCTTCTATCACCCATCTCCTTTTCTATATCTGTCTTCCGATGTTTTCTCTCTAATTCTCTTCTACTTTCTTTCTCACTTTCTTTATCCCACTCTTTCCACTCTCTGTATTTGTCTTTGCTTTCCCCCTTTCTCTTACTCTCCGCCTATTTATTTTTTCTCCCCAACCCCTTCTATCTTTTTATCCTTCTTTCTCCCAAACCACCGCTTGCTATTTTCCTTTCACTCAACTGTATTTCTCTCTTTTTTCTTATTTTCTCCCATCCTCTCGCTCATCTCCCACATACTCTCACACTACTCTCTTTCTTTCTTTATCTCTGCTCACCCTCTCTCTCTTTCTCTTTACACTTAGTTTAATTCACTTAACATCGGGTCATCTCCGTTTAACGCTCTGCATTTGTTGATGTCATTTTATTTTATAATAATCCAATTTGTTTATTCCTTTAATCTTCTTTTTTAAAATTTACTTTTCTTCTTCTCAATAAGAACGAACGTTGATTTTCGGATAATGTGTAGGAGGTAAGAATTATAGTTTTCCGCCATTGAACCGACGAAAATTTAACATCGCTGCTTTCGCCGACTTTAATACGACAATTTCGTTCGATCCTCTCTGTAGTATGAATAATTGACGAACACTCTGATTAAATCTGTTTGATGTTTAAATTATATTTTCTTTTCAGACCAAAGCAAAATGCAATCAGACAAAATACGACACGAAGTAAACAAAATGTCAGAGAGGTCAATTCGTTTAAATTGGATTTTAATTTCATTTTTTTTTCTCGTGACATTATAGCATTTTGCTTGCTTAAGTTTATCTGATTAAAAAACAAAGCTCTTTGATATTTACGATTTCATAATCGTTATGGGCAAGCAAAGAAGTAATAGCTATTGCTGCCTGATTTTATATTAATTTGGTAACGCTATTTTGAATATTTGATGCTATTTACTTCTTTAATAGAAATTTAGAAAATATATTTAATTCTTTTGTCACTCCCTAATTGGTCCTGTAAAGGATTGAACACAGGAGTATATATTTGTGTGACCATCTTAATGACCAGAGTTGTATGGCAGATGCTCTGGATTGCTAAATTTTGAGAAAGCTTAAATTAACATAATACAAAGAAAAGAACGTCTCATCCGATATGGGTAGGTACACGTCCACAGTTGAGAAAATATTTTAGATACATCAATAAGTTCGAAGCCTAGTTACGGAAAAGCTATTATTCTGCAAAATATTTATTTTTTATGTAATAAATTTTCCTTATTAATGCATTTAATTCAATCTGTAATAGTAAACACTTAAAACTGAACATTATATCGTAACAATTACTGATCAAAATTCAGAATTCAGTACATGTTGAATTACAACTACGTTAATATCCAAGCAAACACACACACACACGCACACACATACGCATACACACACACACACACACACGCACGCACGCATACGCACACACACACACACACACACATATATATATATTTGGTAGGATTGATGTGAGTTTTGCGATCGTCAGACAATCGCAAAAGCGTAAAACCCAGGGTCACAAACTCACATCTATCCAACCAAATATGTTAGCTCTATCTCTGATATTGAGCGCTTTCTTATAAGTACCGCGCATATAATATATAAATAATTATATATATATATATATATATATATATATATATATATATATATATATATATATATTTATATTTATATTTATATTTATATGGACACACTTTCACACACACACACACACACACACACACACACACACACACACACACACACACACACATATATATATATATTTTATATATTTTATTTTATATATTTTAATGTTTCATTTAAAATTGTAGTTAAATAAAACGTATTCTAACCTAAACACCTCTCAAAAAGTACTACCGGCACTTAAATGAATCCTATAAAACACATATTGAATAATGAAAGATGTAGACCAGAGAATGACCCATGTCCTTTGTACATACATGTGAAACTATATATTACTAAGTTTATATATAAAAATAAATAAATAAAGTTTACTAAATCAGAGAAATGAATTAGCTATTTTTACCGATAGTGCCATAAATTTTACTTAAATAATATTTAAATATAAAATTTTGAAAATTGTAATATACATATACTTGATATGGAAAAATAATTTTACTCATTGTAAGTAATTCTAATACATTTACTTCTATTAAAAGAAATATAGTCTATTAAAACTAACAATGAAAATATTTTAAAGATGTAAGTAAAATGAATCCTAACCTAAACTTCTTTTAAATTGTAATTAAATAAAACGTCTCCTAACCTAAAGACCTCCCTATTAGTACTACACGAACTTAAAAGAATCCAATAAAACACCCAAAGTAAAATGAAATTAATATGAAAGCTTTTGAATGACCCATGTCCTTTGTACTTACATGAGAAACAATATATCACTAGGTTTATATAAAAAATAAAAGTTTACTAAATCAATGAAAGTAAGTAGCTATTTTTTGCTGTGAAGGTCATAAATTTTACTTAAAAAAAAATTGTAACCTAATAACATACATATACTTGAAGTGAAAATAATTCTGCATACTGTAAGGGATTCTAATACATTTAATTGTTCTTAAAACAAATATAGTATATTAACAATTAAAAGTGAAAAAATTTCAAATCGTTATCTATCCTAAACACCCACCAAAAATCTTTAAATATAAAAAATAGGCTAAAAAATGCCGTAAGAATTTTTGCCGTTAACAATAAAAATTTTAAAAAAATCCAGACGACATGCATTTAACGGATGTTAGATTTCATTGAAAAATACATCCCTACCCCCTACCAAAACGTAGTAAATAACGGATACATCAAAATACAGACATAATGAACACGCAGACACCCCTTGTCTATTGGAAGTGGTTTTATCTGTAACCTTGGAAACGTGAATTATGATTTTAGCTGTGTCTTTAAAACCCAGTAATTTTAAAAGTTACTCCAAAATTCGCTTGAGGATGAAATGGAACTAATGTCTTTAATTTAATTACAAAATTAAATTCGTGCCTTTTAGCTTCCATTTTTGAAACCTGGTTAGAACTATGTAGCGAAAAAAACATATTTTAAATCAATTAATTTATAATATTAATGCTCTGTAAATTTACATTGAGCACTATTTTGTAAAATAAAATATATATAAGAACACCGGATTATATATCTTACTGTTCTTTTTCTTAATATATATATATATATATATATATATATATATATATATATATATATATATATATATATTAGAATTTGTGTATTTAGGCAGCAATCCTTCTTTTATGTACATTTCATTGAATAAGACAGTCAAGTTGTTTTGATTTAGTTTTTATACAATTTCTCATGTGACCTAATGCTTTTTTTTTCTTTTCAGATGATAAATTATATAAAAAACTGTCCGAATGTTCTTTTTATCCGAGCGCATTCGGCTATACATTTAGCCATTTTCAAGGTTGAAAAGGTTGAAATGTTAAATAAGAAAGACTTTGTTGCATGTATTTTTATATACAATGATTTTATTTTCAAAACACGGTCAAGATATTGTGTCCATGTTCATATTTGATATTATTGAGTGTTTTTTTTGTTTTTTTATTAATAAGGCTTCCATTATTTTTAGCCTTTTTTTGCATACAGATGATGCTATTATATTTGTGTTGTCAATAAGTATGTTACGAATATATATTAATGTATATTTGGGAAACAACCATTCTTTAAAACATGTTTCGTTGAATATGAAAGGCAAGCAATTAACTAAGGTTTTATTTAGTTTTAACAACACTGCTACATTAAGGAAGTGCAAAAATTGTCTGTATTGTCAATTGTACCAAGAGCTTTCGGCCACTTATTTCGGCATTTACCAAGGGGTCTCTTTTGGAGTATTATTAATTTCTCTTCATGTTTGACTTTATAAGATGTGTTTTTGTGTTGTTTTCAATACTAGCAGGAACGTGTATCCCAAGTGTTCGTGTATTGAGGGCAGCTAAAATTCTAGGGACCGTCTTTCTATTGTTTTTTTTTTTTTTTTTTGATCAACACCTCATTACCATTGTTGAATAAGGTGAGATTGATAGTGGGACTGAAATGTTTTATATACAGGACCTCTCTCAAGGTGAGATGCTTCTGGTAAATTTATTTATATAAAAATTTGTCTTTTTTCCGACCAGAATTGCAAACTTCTCTCTCTCTCTCTCTCTCTCTCTCTCTATATATATATATATATATATATATATATATATATATATAGTAAAGAGGACACTGAGGTCAACGCCAGGTGGTGAGAGTCTGTTTCATGCTTGAACGCAATCTTCAAGCCATAGCTAGTGCTTCTTGGCGCGATATATGCTGGTCAATGTGGCATTATCTGAGAGCAATGTCAGGTATTTCCGGTTTAATGTAACAAGCTAACGGTTATCTGGTAGGTGGCTATGATTATAATTCAAATTATTCAAACGAATTAAATGTAAAACATTTAAGCTTTGCAATTAGTGAATTTTGTGTATGGGTGTGTGTGGGGTGTGTGCGTCAAACTCAAGTAGCTCCCCGCCCGAGGAAAAGAAAATTTCTCAAACCCAAAGCAACAGCAAGCAAGTGTTTTATTGTTGCCAATAGACCTGGACGGCGTTAACTTAACTTTGGCAGACAAAGTTTGAATAATCCCCGCAAAGTAAATATTTTTTTTTAAGCATTTCACCCCAAGCAAGGCGGGAAGCCACTAGGACGCAAGAGGTTACAGAAAATAGCAAGATCAGATAGGAGTGATAGAAGAAAGGATGAGGGTAGTAGATAGATTAAGGCAACTGGAGATGTCGATTGACATTACACATGAATAGCTGGAGATTATAGCTCACAGGGAAACAGGAGAAGGGAAGGGAGTTCCACAGGCGAGGGGTGCGAGACATGAAGCTATTAGAGTAGAAGAGACGGCTACATTTAGGAGTTTCGACAGTGAAGGGGTGAGAGCAGGATGCCAGGCTCGTAGGGCGCTGGAACTCATGACGTCTGGGAACAGTAAAAATAAAACGAAGCTCTCTTATTTATTAAAAATATATAAATACGTTTGCATAAATGCTAAAGTATGAAAAAGTATAAAGCCAACTCTTCTCCTCCACCCATGGGTTAATTAGTAGACTTGTATCTGTAATTCATTATTAAATTTCTTACAATCTAAAATATTTTCTGGCTTTAATTAACCGGCCAGAAGTCGTTAAGCTGTAATTTTTTTTTATCAATTTATGGATTCAATATACAAATAATAAATATTAACATAAATTATTATTAATGATCATGTTAAACATATTACAGTTTGCTTTTATTTTCACCAAATCAGTACCAACTGCTCCTGACTACTCTGTAGACTGATATAATTTGCCCTAAATTTATTCTAGTTTTGGTTTATTAGTATAATATAATTTTATTATGGAATGCAATTATTTCAGATCTCATTTTGCATGTCGGAACAAAAATACAAGAGAGGAAATTGTGAAGAACCATGATAGCCTATATCCTGAATGTACATTGACCGCTTACCTCCGCTTCGCATCCAGCGGCCGTGGCGACGGCCACCACACGCTCGCAGATGACAGCCTGCGCGCAAGAGGAACGTTGAATTGCGGAGAGCGTTCAATCTGGCCGCTTCCTGCGGCTACGCGTACGATGAAAGAAGAAATCCATTTTTTTTAATATGAATGTCTGCACATAAATTTCAAGTGTCGATTAGAGTAAGTATACGTTCAGCGGTTCTCCCTTAAGTAAATTCAAGAAGACAGATGGCGATTGAAGTTGCATTTAAATTTTTAAAGAAATTAGGTGGACAAGAAACAAAAATAAAATACAAGACTTTTCCATCGAGATATGCATTCCATTATAACTGAGCATTTTAAGGATGTCTGTTAAGGATGAGCCCGACATGTAAATTACAAATTGGAGATACCAAAATCAAACAAGTACAACATTTGAAATATCTCGGACGTATTTTAAAAGAGGACAGAAAGTGTGACACTGAAATCCGAAGAGGCATTGGGATGGCTAAAGATGCATTCGTAAAGTTAACCAGAGTATTAAGAAACTGAAAAACTTCGTTAGAAACAAAGAAAATAATACATAACTGTTACAGGATATCAATCCTCCTCAAAGATAAAAAAAAAGACTTGCAGTAACAGAAATGTGGTCTACAGGAGGATGCTGAGGATGCCATGTACTGAAAATGTGAGAAAAAGTTTAAAAGAAAATGGGAATAAAAAGGAAACTTATTCTTAATATCAAGAAGAAACTGATGAAATTTATCGGGTACATAATGAGGAAAGACGACTTGGAAATTTTGATACACCCAGGACAGATTGAAGGAGAAAGTGATAGAGGAAAACAGCGCATAACATATTTAGTGAGATTGAATAAATGGAAGACAGAGCAGGGACTGGAAGAAATAGAAAAAAGACAAAATCTGTTAAGTGCTAAGAAGGACAGAAAAATATGGAAGCCATTGATCGCCAACGTCCTAAACTGATACGGTACATAGAAGAAAAGGGAAAGATTTTCAAACATAACTATCTGCTCATGAACTTCAAGTGTAGATTATAGTAATTATAAATCCATCGGTTCTCCCTTAAGTGCTGTATGATAAAATTGAACTAAATTATACCTTAAATTTAATAAAGATGGTTGTGTTGTATAGCCTCTTGGTGGGAGCAGTCAATTCACTCATATAGTTGATCTACTCTCGTCTTCTCTCGTCTTCTTCCGGCGAAATGTTTTTGGGGACGGAGACGAAAAGACATCAACAAAGATAATTTTAACTTATCTATTTTATTAAACACGCCGACCTGTACATTTCTAACTACCCAGTGAGGTTGCTTTTTCCTTCCACTGAAGAGAAGTTTCCAGGGACGAAAGGAACATGTCTACATTGTTCGGCGTGTAAGAACCAACTCCACAAAATAACCTTTCTCTATCATTCTCACGCTGGCTCCGCCAATCAAATTCGACTTCCTTTATTTTGTCTTGCATCTGACTCTTAAAGTCAATCTGTGGACGTCAAACATAAATACATAAGTCTGCTAAACTATTATTTAACATTTGAAATGATTTACGGATTAGGAAGTCTGTTCCTTGTCTCTTAGGAATATTTTTTTCACTTTTTTAGTATTCTTTCACACTCAGTAATTTCTTTGGTGTTAGTTGCTTTACTGCTTTACGTGGGGTGAAATGAAATGATTAAAAAAGGAAAAAAAAAAAAAAACTCCACTAAAGCGCACTTTCGTAGAGACACAAAAATACATGAACAAATTCACATCTCTCCGTCTATTTTGTTTTTTTTCTTTCTTTTTTTTTTTACTTACGTAAAATCTTTGAAACAATCATTTTCTATCTGCCTTATTCTCTCCATATTTCCATCATTCTATTCATATCTATCTCAGTCACATCTATCTATCTATCTATCTATCTATCTATCTATCTATCTATCTCAGTTTCTTCTTTATCTATCTCTCTATCTATTTATCTGTTTATCTCATATATATATATATATATATATATACACACACACATATAAATGTATAATATGTATATATGTGTGTGTGTGTATGTAATATATATATATATATATATATATATATATATAAAAGGAAAGAACAGTAAGATATATTTTGAAAACATGGTTAGAACTGTGTAGCGAAAAACATATTTTAAATCAATTTATTTATATATATATATATTATATTAATATTTATATATTAATGATATATATAAGTGGTATTTTTCGAAAGCGCTCAATATTAGTGATAGAGCTAACATACTTAGTTGTATTGATATGAATTTGTCACCCTGGGTTTATCGAAGAAAGCGTGAAACCCTGGGTCACAAACTCACATCAATCCAACTATATATATATATATATATATATATATATATATATATATATATATATATATAGAGAGAGAGAGAGAGAGAGAGAGAGACAGACAGAGAGACAGACAGACAGATAGATAGATCTTTATAAAGTCATCCAATATTGAGCAAGTACTTTATGTCAGAATCCTCATCTACGCATTCTCAATAATTCATATGTAATTGTCTCCAAAACAGTCTTTAATACACAAAAAACAAATAACTAATGAATAGAGACAAATAATAAAACGCCTATTAGTTCCACCAAGGCGGCAGTTATGACCGCTTCATTTTGTCCTCCAACATTATCTTCCTTTCCTAGACGTTTGAGACAGGTAGCCCAGGTGTGAAGATATAACAGTGAAAATGAAACGAGCGATGTCATTAGTGATATTACTTCCTTGTTAATCAGGAAAATCTGCTAATTAAACAGTTGATGAGAACAGAATGAATAATGCAAGTTACTCATTAGGGCATATGCTACCTTTACACACACACACACACACACACACACACACACACACACACACACACACATATATATATATATATATATATATATGTATGTATGTATGCATGTATATATATATATATATCAGCAAAATTTGACATATGCGGAAAATTGTGCCTATCTTTTGCCGGCTTCAAAAGCCATTTGCGTAAATGTGCAAAACCGAAAAATGTCACTGTAAACAAAACTGATTGGGTATGCTAATTCTGTGGCAAAATTTGTCTCAGTTTTGCTGGCGTGGAGAGTCACCTTTGAATACATAGAATTTGAGTGGGAGGGGGGTTGAGACATGAAATAAAGGAGGTGGTCACGCTGGAAACCGAGAGGACAGCCACGATCAGTAAAATATAATGTAAGTAAATCCTAAGTAAGTATTCTAGACAGGCACACCGAAGAAAGAGATCTTAGTAACATATAAAATGGCAGAGCTTCTATATTTCTAAATAAATTCCCGGTAAACAGTGGTCGTCCACATCTAAAATATCATGCCTTTTCTCTCATTCGTCTGCTTTATGACTAAACTTTATCTATAATTATGTATTTGGGCAGCAATCCCTCTTTTATACAAGTTTCACTGCGATTAAGTATTTTTATTTATCAATTTTCTTGTCTTCGTATAAATTGTTTTATTTTCAAGGCATAATCTGTGTAAAAACCGCCCGAATGTTCTATATATCCAAAAGCATTCGACTCTTCTAAAGGTGTTTCGTTTAGACGGATTAAAGTCAGCGGTAAATACATAAGTTTTAATGTTGAAAATTTATTTATTTCTCTATTGGATCATGTTAATTAAGTCATGGCAATTATGTGTGAAAAATAATATTGCCCAAATTTTCGATGTAATGTAATATCTAAAACTCTATATAACAATGTTGGGGAGAGGTTCAATTCCTGCGCGCGATGACGGATAGAGGGGTCTGGATTTTCGACCACATTCGCGTGCACTGCAGCAATGTTTTCAGCTGAACGGCGTAAACGAGCATGCAATGGCGTTTTCAAATCTGCCAACGACCCAGTTAGTTTGAATTTACGTGCAATTTTTACAGTTGCACTTTCAGTTGGTCGATTATGTTGGCAAAAAATGTTTGAACGTCCATTTTCGCAATAGACTTCGATAACTTTAACACGTTGTTTGATTGCTCCATGGATGAAATTGCCAAAACATAAGTTGTTAAATATAAAAGAAAAACATCATTAGACGCTTAAACTTAATTCACATTTAAAATCGGTCCAAGTTATTGCCATTATGAAGGATTTTCTTTTAAAATTTTTAACAGAATTTATAGATGTTTTAGATATGTATTTAGAATTATAGAATCTTTTTTTTCAAACAAGGTCAGTACATTGTGGCCGTGTTCATATATATATTTTTTGTTTTTTATTATTAATTCTATTATTTTTTAGCGTTTTTTCAAGTGTGGATATGGTTATTATAGTTGTATTTTGTGGATAGAATTTACTAAGTCTCTCTGTGTTTAAACGGCATCTAATTGAGCTATGGCCATAGAGATGTAACGTGTGACTTCATGATATAAGTCATCTGTGCAATATAATTATTCATAAATTTGGTTTGATCAGGAGCCTAGTTCCCGAAAAACATGTAACTTCAGAAATAGTATTGATTCTCTAATTTGCATCGTGCAGGTCAGTTGCCGTTGATAATGATGTTTTAAATTTTTATAGTAGACACTTTAATTTCCATTTTCTTGTCGCTTGACATAATATATATATATATATATATATATATATATATATATATATATATATGTGTGTGTGTGTGTGTGTGTGTGTGTGTATTGAATTTATTATAATTTTATTTTAGTTGAATCAAATAGTTTCCCTAACATGTAAATCATTTTATCATAAATTATAATTTGAATTATGTGTATTTCATGATTTTCTCTAACTATATGTGACGCATTTTATTACAAGGACTTTCTTTTTTATTATTCTTGCTTCGTTATATTTGTCATTTATTTGAAGATTTTCCTATGCCTAAATCTCATTGATTTGTTCACGATATTTATTTTCAAATTTTATAAACAATCTTTAGCATTTGTAAGAAATAAGTTTGCAATGGTAACGAGTTTATTCCTCAATTTCTTTACCGCCTCATTCTCATCATATCTATCTATCTATCTATCTATCTATCTATCACACTCTATTCATATATTTCTATCTATCTCGGTATATTCAAATCTATGTGACACCATTTACCAGGAAGAAAAGAAAAGAAAGGAAAAAGAGAAAGGAAAGAAAGGAAAAGAGAGGCGAGACTTAAGCTTAGATGATAAAAGAAGCCACCCACGACCGGGGACATTGACAATGTTATTTTGATAAGTCGCAAATGGTGAAAGGTCTCATTACCATCGCAGAAAAATTCTAAATGGATAAGAAAATCGACTATGTTCTGGTGGCGAACTTGTGTTATAGGGGATAGATAACAGCCGCTTAATGCTAGCGAACATCTAATTGGCAAACCACAGACCGGCTAGCTAAGAACTCCAATTGACAATGTTATTTTGATAATTGTCAAAAAAACAGGTGAAATACAGGGCTTTGGATAGATAAGAAAAATTAACTGTGTCAGAAGGGGCAAACAATATTGTCGGGAAAGGATTTAATAGGTCGTCTGCTAACCGCACACGAAGCCAACCCTGAGTCACGACATGGACGTTTTTGACAATACATCTATAGGTGTTAGAATTCGGTTGTGATAACAAAACTATGTTATCAGAAATTGGCACCAAGAATGACTAGAACAATGGAACTGTTTTTTCGAGACGACGGTCGACTGTGTTTTTCTGGATGACCACCCATTCTGATAATTGGCGAAAATCTGACTGACGAAGTCCAGATGAGAATAGAGGCTATCACACTACTGGTCGCATTGTTCTGTTGGCAGCCAGAGAAGATGAGAGCTGCGATTAAGGAAAGAAAAGGAAAAGAAAAAGATTTTTTTTTTTTTTGAGCAAGATATATTTTTTTTTCTTCCTAAAACAAAGCCAGCTGGATCACACACACCCGGCTGGACGCGATTGGCCGAATGATAACGAGGGCCAGGCGGAGGTGATCACGTGACGCAGGGAGGGAAGCCGCCGCCGCCCATTTAGAGGATAGGTATAAGAAGTTGCTACAAGGAAGTGGGGAGAACCGTTGACGCCTCTCTGAGGTGTGGTGAGATATCCATTTGAGAATAAGAGAAGGTGGGAGTAATAGAAGACTTCCAAAAATGGAAAGGAGTGGAAAATTCCTAACCAAAAATAAAAGAAGTAGATATGGACTTGGAATTATCGAGGAACCTCCAACCCCGACAAACCCACCCCGGGTTTTGGTCGGCGACCATATAAGCAAAGTCGCAGCGAGCGAAGATCAGCAGAGAAGAGTTTCCCGGAGAGTTCAGCAGAGAAGAGTGTTCAGTTGAAGCAGGCCTCGCAGCTGACTAAGATTCGCGCAACTTCCGAACTCATATTCAATCCAAGAACAATTTATTTTGAAGAGCGACTTAGATCCATACCACCAAAATAAGTTTTTCGACTTTCGCCTGAAGACACACCAAGAACCAATTTCTTAAAGAACAGACAACTTAAAGTGTTAAAATTCGCCTAACAAAAAACAACGTGTCACAATCCATATAATGGGTCGGGAGATAGACGCAGTCCTATGTATCCAGCAACTAGATATAAAGTATTGTTATCCTTTTGTTGATACCTTGAACTTTTGAGTTATCATTTTCTTTTCTTTTTATGCATATTTGTGTGATACCACCCTCGTTTGAACTCAATTTGCATTACGGCCCCGACGACTGATTGATTTCGTCTGCTTAAGATCAATTCACAACGTGGGTAGGCGGACTGGAGATCAACGCAGTTACTTTGGTAACCAGACGTTGGAAGCGAGTTGGGAACGACGAGGCTGATATCGAATCTAACCAGATTCCCATCCGAATCGCCAAAAGGTTAGAACTTCACATTTGGGTGCCGCGACCAATACCAAGCCAGTTGATCGTCACAGGACGGGACAACACGACTGACGCAGACAGGCAGACGTCACGTTGGAGCGGCGACACCCGAACGAAGCAGCGAGAGAGAGAAGGCTGTGTTGAGGGACGTCACATCTATCTATCTATCTATCTATCTATCTATCTATCTATCTATCTATCTATCTATTTACGGTCTGTACACTTCTATCTATCTTTCATGGTCCGTTCATATATATCTAACTAGCAGCTGTCAGCTGATAATTTTTAAGTAGATATCTTACGGATATTGCAGAAATAGATTTGACGATTATCAACTTTGGGAAGCGAACCTCACAAATCCCATGATCTTGACAAAGAGGGTCAGCTGAGTTCCCCTGACTTTATTAATCACCTTTTTAGACGAAAAATGACAGAATGCTGTTTCTCTATAAAACTGTGTTCCATAACCATCTAAAGAACTGAGAGACAGCTTGATCAGCACATTAAAAAGAAGACAGACGGTTAGACTCATCGCATATTCACCTCTTCCTACATTACCTTGCTTATCCACAACAGAAGATCACAACACAATAAAATTTAGCGACTGCTACAATCTCGTCTTATGATTTCATTTTGATCTGAACAAAAACTAATTCTCCATGTATTAAGCCACAAGCGTTCGACTGGAAGATGTTGTACACTGAGAACGAACCTGGTACCTGGTCTGAGCTGTCCGCTACACTTTGTTTATATATGTATGTTTCGTAGATGCATGTGTGAGATGTTCGTACTTGCGTTTATATTATATCTTAATTAAAATGAATGATATGTCAGAATTTTCGAGACTGACACGTATTTCTTGCTTACTCTATTTTCCGCTCTAAATATCCGCTTGCTGTTATAAATTTCTCTCTAATCATATTTCCCACCTTGGCACCGGTGTGCCATTTAATACCCAATTAATGCGTCATGACATTTCTTAGAATTCGACCTGGTCTATTCACACAAATATACGGATGAAATGTACCTTGAATTTCTCATCATATTTCATCTTATTTATTTTTCTGGCAAAGATCTTTGTTATCGCTTGTAACTTATCATTAACTTTTTTTCCGTCTGTTTTTATATCTATCAATCTTGCCGCTTACACCAACCAGACAACTAATT